>JAZGTQ010000287.1:0-25372 GCA_037953605.1 Necrosyrtes monachus
GAAAAGCATCATGAGCTGTATCGTCTCTGGGAAAGCACAGATCCGCAGGGCTGTTGTGCTGTGAATAGGCTGCACGGGGAAGGTGCAGACCAGCAACAGCTTTCAGGCTTAGCACCTTCCTTGAGGGAGAAGGAGCCGGACATTTGCCTTTTCCGAAAGGGGCTCTGCAGAGGAAAAGCATCAGGAGCTGTATCGTCTGTGGGAAAGCACAGATCCGCAGGGCTGTTGTGCTGTGAATAGGCTGCACGGGGAAGGTGCAGACCAGCAACAGGTTTCAGGCTTAGCACCTTCCTTGAGGGAGAAGGAGCCGGACATTTGCCTTTTCCGAAAGGGGCTCTGCAGAGGAAAAGCTGCAGGAGCTGTATCGTCTCTGGGAAAGCACAGATCCGCGGGGCTGTTGTGCTGTTAATAGGCTGCCAAGGGAAGGTGCAGACCAGCAACAGGTTTCAGGCAAAGGAAGGTTTCTGCAAAGGAAGGTGCTACTTCCTTGTGGCAGAAGGAGCCAGATTTTTGCCTTATTGGAGAGTGGCTCTGCCGCGGACAGGCAGCAGAAGATGTAACGTCTCTGGGAAAGCACAGATCCGCAGGGCTGTTGTGCTGTGAATAGTCTGCCAATGGAAGGTGCAGACGAGCAACAGCTTTCAGGCTTAGAACCTTCCTTGTGGGAGAAGGAGCCGGACGTTTGCCTTATTGGAGAGGGGGTCTGCCGCGGACAGGCAGCAGAAGATGTATCGTCTGTTGGAAAGCACAGATCCGCAGGGCTGTCGTGCTGTTAATAGGCTGTCAAGGGAAGGTGCAGACCAGCAACAGGTTTCAGGCTTAGCACCTTCCTTGTGGGAGAAGGAGCCAGACGTTTTGCCTTATTGGAGAGGGGCTCTGCCGCGGACAGTGAGCAGAAGATGTATCGTCTGTTGGAAAGCACAGATCCCCACGGCTGTTGTGCTGTGAATAGGCTTCCAAGGGAAGGTGCAGACCAGCAACAGCTTTCAGGCTTAGCACCTTCCTTGTGGGAGAAGGAGCCCCACTTTTCCTTTTTTGGAGAGGGACTCTGCAGAGGAAAAGCATCATGAGCTGTATCGTCTCTGGGAAAGCACAGATCCGCAGGGCTGTTGTGCTGTGAATAGGCTGCCAAGGGAAGGTGCAGACCAGCAACAGGTTTCAGGCTTAGCGCCTTCCTTGTGGGAGAAGGAGCCGGAAGTTTGCCTTTTCGGAGAGGTACTCTGTAGAGGAAAAGCATCATGAGCTGTATCATCTCTGGGAAAGCACAGATCCGCGGGGCTGTCGTGCTGTGAATAGGCTGCCAAGGGAAGGTGCAGACGAGCAACAGCTTTCAGGCTTAGCACCTTCCTTGTGGCAGAAGGAGCCGGACGTTTGCCTTTTCCGAAAGGGGCTCTGCAGAGGAAAAGCAGCAGGAGCTGTATCGTCTCTGGGAAAGCACAGATCCGCAGGGCTGTTGTGCTGTGAATAGGCTACCAAGGGAAGGTGCAGACCAGCAACAGCTTTCAGGCTTAGCACCTTCCTTGTGGGAGAAAGAGCCGGACATTTTCCTTTTCCGAAAGGGGCTCTGCAGAGGAAAAGCAGCAGGAGCTGTATCGTCTGTGGGAAAGCACAGATCCGCAGGGCTGTCGTGCTATGAATAGGCTGCCAAGGGAAGGTGCAGACCAGCAACAGCTTTCAGGCTTAGCACCTTCCTTGTGGGAGAAGGTACCCACTTTTCCTTTTTCGGAGAGGGGCTCTGCAGAGGAAAAGCAGCAGTCGATGTATTGTCTGTGGGAAAGCACAGATCCGCAGGGCTGTTGTGCTGTGAATAGGCTGCCAAGGCAAGGTGCAGACCAGCAAGAGCTTTCAGGGCTAGCGCCTTCCTTGTGGGAGAAGGAGCCTGATGTTTACCTTTTCCGAAAGGGTCTCTGCAGATAAAAAGCAGCAAGAGATGTAGCGTCTGTGGGAAAGCACAGATTCCCCCGAGCTGTTGTGCTGTGAATAGGCTGCCAAGGGAAGGTGCAGACCAGCAAGAACTTTCAGGGCTAGCGCCTTCCTTGTGGGAGAAGGAGAGGACGTTTGCCTTTTCGGAGAGGGGCTGTGCAGAGGAAAATCATCATGAGCTGTAGCGTCTGTGGGAAAGCACAGATCCCCACGGTTGTTGTGCTGTGAATAGGCTGCCAAGGGAACTTGCAGACCAGCAACAGCTTTCAGGCTTAGCACCTTCCTTTTTGGAAAAGGAGCCTGATGTTTACCTTTTCCGAAAGGGGCTCTGCAGAGAAAAAGCAGCAAGAGCTCTATCATCTCTGGGAAAGTACAGATTCCCCAGGGCTGTTGTGCTGTGAATAGGCTGCCAAGGGAAGGTGCAGACCAGCAACAGCTTTCAGGCTTAGCGCCTTCCTTGTGGGAGAAGGAGCCGGACTTTTGCCTTTTCGGAGAGGAGCTGTGCAGAGGAAAAGCAGCAAGAGATGTATCGTCTGTGGGAAAGCACAGATCCCGGGTGCTGTTGTGCCTGTGAATAGGCTGCCAAGGGAAGGTGCAGAGCAGCAACAGCTTTCAGGGCTAGCGCCTTCCTTGTGGGAGAAGGAGCCGGATTTTTGCCTTATCGGAAACGGGCTCTGCAGAGGAAAAGCATCATGAGATGTTGCATCTGTGGGAAAGCACAGATCCGCAGGGCTGTTGTGCTGTGAATAGGCTGCACGGGGAAGCTGCAGAGCAGCAACAGCTTACCCGCTTAGCGCCTTCCTTGTGGGAGAAGGAGAGGACGTTTGCCTTTTCGGAGAGGGGCTCTGCAGAGGAAAAGCAGCAAGACATGTAGCATCTCTGCGAAAGCACAGGTCCGCAGGGCTGTTGTGCTGTGAATAGGCTGCACGGGGAAGGTGCAGACCAGCAACAGCTTTCAGGGCTAGCTCCTTCTTTGTGGGAGAAGTAGCCGGAAGTTTGCCTTTTCCGTAAGGGGCTCTGCAGAGAAAAAGCATCATGAGCTGTAGCATCTGTGGGAAAGCACAGATCCCCAGGGCTGTTGTGCCTGTGAATAGGCTGCACGGGGAAGGTGCAGAGCAGCAAGAGCATTCAGGACCAGCACCTTCGTTGTGGGAGAAGGAGCCGGACGTTTGCCTTTTCGGAGAGGGGCTCTGCCGCGGACCGGCAGCAGAAGATGTAGCGTCTGTGGGAAAGCACAGATCCGCAGGGCTGTTGTGCTGTGAATAGGCTGCCAAGGGAAGGTGCAGACCAGCAACAGCTTTTAGGGCTGGCACCTTCCTTGTGGGAGTGTGAGCGTCTGAATTTTTATCTCGAGCTCTTTGTCTCAATGATTGTTTGGTGTGAGACCCTGCTCAACTATTCATCTCACCAATTGTGGACTGCTTATCTTGAGCCCTTTGTCTCCGAAATGCCCTGTCTCAGCTGGACATTCCTCTGTCCATAAGGACAATTAGTAGGCCACTGAAGCTTTAAGAAGTGGGAAGGGGCTCTAAGCTGACAAGCATATTAGAATGTGGAGTGTACTATTCTCACGGAAACTGTAGTCTTTGAGATAAGATGCTAGTTTCTGGTGTTGATCACGTGAAGGTCGTGTGATAGACAAAACCTGCAGCGTATGAGCAGTGCATGAACAATACATATGTGCATACATCGTCGAAATATGTCCTATAAAAAGCCGTGGAGACAAGCCATGGTGTGCACCCACCACCAAAGAATTGAAGACTGAGGACCAATGGGACACCACTGGATCCATGGTGGTGACTATCCTTGCAAGTCTATCCTGACTGCTTGCTTGATTTCTGCCTTTTCTTCCACTCTACCCTATCGCTACTATTTTCTACTTTTGATAATAAATCTCTCTTGGGTATACGGCATTTGACCTTGTTTGTTTCATTATCTCGCTCTTGGGATCATATCGAAACCTTCCCCAGCATTGGATCGGGACATTTAAATTCCCGTCATGGACGGGATCCCTTGAGACGACAGTGCCGTACTGTTTCTCAAATATGTGAGACCTCCCAGAAACGTAAGGGAAGCAGGTTTGTGTTGTGTTGTGTTTGAAACTTTACGTGCTGCCTTCCTGAGACGGCTGCTTCCCCGCTTTGTATAAGATGAGTGATAGTAAAATTGCCCTTTTGGGGAAAAAAGTTTTGTTTGATTTTTTTAGAAAAACATAAAGCGCGACCCTCTGTGCCTGGGGTAGACTGGGCTCAGGGAAATTGGTATAATCTGCAGAGCATTGTTGATCAGATGGTTGCTTTACAGGAAGATGCTAGAGTGTGGTCAGGGAAACGATAAGCAATTGTCTGTGCCATTCTCAGTGCCAGTCTGGCCGCAGCAGTGAAGGATAGGGATTGCTACCTCACTGCAGAATCTCAAATTATTGAATATCTCCAAAACCTTGTTAGTCCCTTTAGGGACAAGTGGGGGGATTAAAAGCACAACTTGAAGCAGAAAAGAACCAAGTGAAACATTTGCAAATTGCTCTTAAGGAGCAGCTCCTTGCGGATACTGTCCGTGAGGAAATTCCTCCAAGATCAAAAATTGGCTACCCCTTTAAGGACCTGCAGGCAGCAAAAGAGAAAGTGGAGAAGTTGGAGCTGCCTTCATTGCGACCGTTAGTCAAAACTGAATATATTTATGATGATGAGCAGGACCAGTTTCCCCAAGTTACAACTAAAGAGGTCCCCCTATACTGCCACTGAGTTGGCAAAACTAAAAAAGGAATTTGGCCAAACCCCTAAGGAGGCAGAAAGGGAGTATGTGTGGAGAGTATCGTTGTCAGCGGGGGACCAGATTCTTTTAAGTGAAAAGGAGGTGGAAGGTTACTGGGGACCAGGGATGTTTTTAACTACTGGGGATTACCGTGCCCCCTGGTCTTTAACCCAAAGGGCAGCCTATTGGATGAGGGGTTTGAACCCCTTGGAGAGAGGGGATCCCCTCATGATTACAGGGACTGTTGATCAATTAGTGGAGAACGTGAAAAAGGCAGCTTGTCTGCAAATGATGTATGATCAAAAATTGGAGCCTACACAGGAGTCCCTGATGATGATGTCAGTGGATCCTGAGCGAATGACTCCCCTTATAAGGGGGCTCCCTGATTCTCTGAAACCGATTGGTATACAAGGAAAGATACAGGCGATGCCCCAGAGCGAGAGTGTTGCAGCTGCTTTAGGAGGATTCATGCCTGATCAGCACCACTGACCCCCAGATAAGAAAATATGCACTTGGGGAGAAGTGGCCCAGGAATTAATTAATTATGGGCATAAGTATGGTCCTGTTAACCCTCCAGCCACCAAAACAGACTCCAGGGGCTTGAGGTGGGCTGAAGTAAAAATAGTTCTGTGCCCTGGGAGTGGTAAGAGAACACCCATTCCTAAACTGCTGGGGGAGCAGAGATATCCCAAACAAACGTAACAGACTGTGGGCACCACGACACCAGAAGGGGATCCCGCGTGACCGAATGGACGGGATGCCAATGGACAAATTGGAAAAATTGGTAACAGGGTGGCCTGATAAATCAGCAAATAGAAAAGTGGATTTTTGAGAATACTACTCTTAGCGCACCCTCCCCAATTGATTTATCAGAACCAAATGCCACCCAAAAGCCATCGGGAAACTAGATCCTTCTCCTTTCAGTGGTGAGAGGAGGGGCGAAGGTTGGATGTATATTAGACAGCTCACTGAAAACAGCCGGGGTGATTTACTAATTACAGGCGTTGTGGGGCCAAGACAAGTCCCAGTCAACTTTTTGGTAGATACTGGAACTCATATTTCAGCTATTAAAACCAAAGACGCTGCTAACTGCAGAATTACACCCTCCAAACAGTGGCTTTTTGTGGCAGATACATTCGGCATTGTTTAGCGACAGTCATTAGCAATGGTCAGCCTGCGTTTGCCAGGAGAAGATAGTGCCACTACAGTGATAATGGTTGTGGGGGGGTTTCCACTTAACCTTTTAGGACTCAAAGTTTTAAAGGGAAAAACCTGGATTGATAATAAAGGGAGACAGTGGTCATTTGACTCTC
Source organism: Necrosyrtes monachus (assembly GCA_037953605.1). Classification (NCBI taxonomy): domain Eukaryota; kingdom Metazoa; phylum Chordata; class Aves; order Accipitriformes; family Accipitridae; genus Necrosyrtes; species Necrosyrtes monachus. The sequence goes on from JAZGTQ010000287.1 coordinate 5,991, forward strand.
TCACAATAGATATTCGGCTGTTAGAAACCGCGCCGCTGCTTCCCCCTTCAAAGCTTACAAATGTTAAGCCCTACCAGATACCCTTGGGGGCCAGAGAGGGAATAGCACCTGTGTTAGAGGACTTAAAGGGACACAGTATCGTGATTCCAACCCATTCTCCTTTTAACTCCCTGGTGTGGTCAGTGCGAAAACCTAATGGCAAGTGGAGATTGACTGTAGATTATCGCAGACTTAATGTAAATACCGATCCATTGACAGCTGTGGTACCAAATATTGCTGAGCTTATAGCTACAATCCAGGAACGATCCCACCCAATTATGGCAACAGTGGATGTTAAAGATATGGTTTTTTTTATGGTCCCCCTGCAAACAGAGGATCAAGACCACTTTGCATTTACTTGGGAGGGTCAGCAATTTACTTTTACCCAAAGCCCACAAGGGTATAAGCATTCCCCCACTCTAGCTCATCATGCACTAGCGCAGGAGCTAGAATTAATTCAGGCAGAGGAAGGGGTCAGTGTTTATCGGTATATTGACTACATTCTTGTACGTGGGGATGAAACAGAAAAGGTTCAGAAAACTCAGGATAATATAATTTGTCACTTGGAAAGCTTGGGGCTGAAAATTCCACCAGAGAAGATACAAACACCCTCAAGCAAAGTAAAGTTTTTAGGAATTTGGTGGAAGGGAGGAATGACATGTATTCCCCCCCCGACACCCTTTCCTCATTGGATCAGATTAAAATGCCAGAGTCAAAAAACAATTTGCAGCACATACAAGGATTACTTGTGTTTTGGAGGAAGCACATCCCTGATTTTTCAATTACTGCAAGACCCCTGTATGACTTGTTGCCAAAAGGGGCTCTGTGGGAATGGACTAAGCCCCACCAAAAGGCATTGCAGTTGCTAGTTTTTGAAGCAACTGCCCATCAAGCTCTCGGTCTTATTCACCCCACAGACCCTGTCCATATTGAACGGGGATTTGCCAAGAGCGGGCTATCAATACATTTATGGCAAAAGGGCCCCGAAGGACCCACTCAACCTATTGGGTTCTATTCTTGCAGTTTTAAGGATGCGGAAAAAAGATATACTGCTTGGGAGAAAGGTTTGTTTGTAGTCAGTTTAGCCTTGAGAGAGGCTGAATGGACTATTCGACAACAGCCTATAGTGCTTAGAGGCCCGTTTAAAGTAACCAAACCAGTTTTAGCAGGAACTCCACCCCCTGACGGGGTGGCCCAGAGAGCCTCTGCGCGGAACGGTATCCAACCAGTCTTAGTTGAACTCCCCATGGTGGGAGCCATACCTCTGGTACTGGAAACCCCGATGAATAAATATGCTTGGAAAGCAAAAGATGCTCATGGAAAAGAAGATAAAATCAATACCAGGTGGATTATTCCATCCTTCTAATAACAATTTACTTCTGGTTCCTTAGAACAAACCGAGTCTGTTTTTCTTTTCTCTTTCAGGTGAAGACTCTGGAGCCTGCCTGAAGGAATACATGAAGCTGTTGATTGTTTGTGTAGTTTTATCAGTGATGGCTTTGTTAATATTTATAGGATGCTTGATATACCACCGCAGACATTGTTCTGGGCAATCACTGTCGCCACCTTTAATATCTGGGGAAACTCCTGTACCCCTCTCTTTGACTTGGGGTGGCAAAATGAATTTATGGCTCTAGGCCAGCAAGTGGCCAACACTTTTAATCTGACTAATTGTTGGGTAAGTGGTGGGCCCTTAGGTTTAGAAAGCTGGCCATGGACTGCTGTCCCTATTTCCCCGAAATGGTTAGTGAGTAATTACAGTGAGGTCAAAAATGATTCTTACTGGGGTGAAGACACACAGCCCTGGACAATACGATACCCAGTCCAAGGTGAATATTGTCTGAACTGAACACAGGAAGATGGTATTCCCCTGGGAAATAGCAAGTGCAACTGGACCTATACTTATGACAACCATTGCCTCACTGACGGTTGTAGACCAATTGATTGTTCAAACCATAGGGCAGCCATGTCACTGCCAGAAGGGGATGACCAGGCATATTGTCACCTCCTGAGTTCCAGTTCTCCAAATTTTGTACCTCGCTGCCCTGGATGAGCTTGGGTGAATCAAACAGGGCACAGGAAACAGTCTTCCCATTTTTGGTCTTCCACTAATCAGTCTAATAACTGTCTTAATGTTACCCGATTTTGGCACTGCAGTTCTGGTGCCTGGAAATGCAGACTCACTGATAAAACATATTCTCGTCTCTCTGATGGGACTCAAATTTGGTGGTCAAGTGATAATAAAGATCTTGGGATCATATCGAAATCTTCCCTGACATTGGATCAGGACACCTTTGGGAAGATTTTCAACACAGGAACATTCACCTTGTTAAAGTCAAGGATGTCCATGGCAGAATCACCTTATTTGGAAGACCCTGTGAGCCTCATGCAAACGCCACAAGATTACAAATGATCTCTAAAGTACTAGAGAGAATCTGTATTTAATACTAGCTTGTATTTCAGCAGTGATGTACAATTCACCTGATGCATTCATTGATACTTCAGCTAATGTAATATTTAATTCACATACCGGACCAATAGAGTCTTTCCTGAAATCGTAGCTGAAATTAAGAAACAATGTTTATGTTTTTTCCACAGACTTCAGGATCTTACAATGCACCAACGCAGAGGAAAAGAAATCCACATGCAAAAACTTTCTCTAAGTTTAAAACAACCATTCAGGTAACTGTTTGATAGAAATTTTTACACTTCAGTCTTTTTAGTAAAAGGGACATGTCTCTCCCTACCTAGAACATGTAAAAGTGCTCTTAAAACTTCCTTGATCAAAACCTGCAAGAGTCTAAGCAATGCTGAGTAGTCTGAAAGAGCAGTTAATGGTTTCGTTTGTTTGCAGACATGTACTTTTGCCCAGATAACTAACCCATGTTTTCTCATTTTTTACAATATTACTGATGAGAAAGCAAAATAAGTACCTGCCCTTAAAGTGAGGACCTACAAGAAGTGGGGTTTGGCCTGTAGCACTGGACAAAGCACAGCAGACACTATAGGAGTGTGATCTATTTGTCTCACTGGTTGATTGCTCGTGAAGCATCTGCAATTGCTGAACAACGATCAGCTGAGGTCCAAATTCATAAAAGGACTCAGGCTACCAAATGTTCACAAGACACTCTAAGGACCATTAATACATTTTACAGCTGTCTTGAAAGCAGAAATTAGAACCCCCATGTCTTGTCCCTCGGATGAGTGGCCAAACCTTTAGTCTGCAGTCCATGCTTCGGTGTGACATTTCCTTATATCCAGCCTCTCTGTGTCACCCACGGACCTAACAGGGAGTTTGCTCTGCTGTTGCACAGTTCAAAATGTGAACTAATAGAGTGTCTTCATAGTTCTTGCAAGCTTAGCCTTCTAGCTTGCTATGAAAGTGCTTCCCGGAAAGTGCAAAGAGATAAGTATGACCAGTGTTGAGCACTGCCTTTTCCTGGACGAATCCTTTTACTGCTACTTTATTTTATAGAAGATGGACAATAAAACTTTTTCCGAGTGGTCTTGTTGGTTTTTGGAGAGTACGAGTCTGCTCCAGGAGACTAGTCCATAGCGGGTGGCTCAGAAAAGTGCAACTTTGTGATTTTTTGTTTCAAAGCTCTCCAGATGACCCATTTGTCAGTATTCCTTTGAGTTTATCCAGGGCACTTCCATACACAGCATTAGGCCATTTTGATTCCAGTCTGAGATACAAATTCTGTTGAGGCACCACACAGATGAAAAGCACCTAAACCCACCTTCTGTAATCCCTCACCAGGCTTGTTACCATATTTAGTTTCTTTGTGCAAGTACCACATGCTTCTAAAACATCTGCTTGGGAAGGTTTTAGAGGGAAAATACTTGAACAGAAAATACTGAAACGTGGGTGAATTATATTAGGATGAAATATTTTTATTTCTGTTGCTTCTAGAAGTGTTGAAAGTTTACTTCACAAAATGTTTCTGAAAGAGCAGATAGTTTTACTCTAATAAATTATGCACAAAATATTCTTTATATCTATTTTGACAACAGAGCCAAGAAGACATGGAAGTGAATAGAAGAGGAGAACAATATGTAGACAGAAGAAAGAGATGAAGCAAGTACTTCAATTTACAAATAAAGTCTAAATTGAAATAAGGAAATTATCAACTGGAAAATCCAACCATGATAAAATTACAAATTCCAAAAGTAAGATGCAGCAAGTACACAATAACATTTCAAAACTGATAAAAATTGAAATTTAAAAAGTATGGTCTTGTGGTGGGTTGTCACTGGCTGGACGCCAAGGGCCCACCAAATCAGCTGTATCACTCCCCCCTCAGCTAGACAGGGGAGAGAAGAGATAACAAAAAGCTTGTGGGTTGAGATAAGGACAAGGAGACATCACTCAACCAGTTACTATCATTGGCAAAACAGACTTGATTTAGGGAAAATTAACTTAATTTATTGCCAATCAAACCAGAGTAGGGTAATGAGAAATAAAACTAAATCTGAAAACATCTTCCCCCCACCCCTCCTTTCTTCCCAGGCACAATTCCATTCCTGAATTCTCTACCTACCCACCCCAGCAGTGCAGGGGGACAGGGAAAGGGGCTTACGATCAGTTCCTCACGTGTTGTCTCTGTCGCTCCTTCCTCCTTAAGGGGAGGACTGCTCACACTCTTCCGCTGTGCCAATGCGGGGTGCCTCCCACAGGAGACGGTCGTCCAATGTGGGTCCTTCCCACGGGCTGCAGTCCTTCAAGCACAGACTGCTCCAGTGTGGGGGGTCACCAGTCCTGCCAGCAAACCTGCTGCAGTGTGGGCTTCTCTCTTCACAGGGCCACAGGTCCTGCCAGGAGCCTGCTCCAGGACAGGCTCTCCACGGGGTCACAGCCTCCTTCGGGTGTCCACCTGCTCCGGCGTGGGGTCCTCCCCGGGCTGCAGGTGGATATCTGCTCCACCGTGGACCTCCATGAGCTGCAGGGGGACAGCCTGCCTCACTGTGGTCTTCCCCACGGGCTGCAGGGGAGTCTTTGCTCTGGCGCCTGGAGCACCTCCTCCCCCTCCTTCACCACTGACCTTGGCGTCTGCAGAGTTGTTTCTCTCCCATGTTCTCACTCCACTCTCTGGCTGCTGTTGCCCAGCAGTTTCTCCCCTTCTTGAATACGATATCCCAGAGGTGCTACCCCCATTGCTGTCAGGCTCGGCCTTGGCCAGTGGTGGGTCAGTCTTGGAGCCGGCTGGCATGGGCTCTGTCGGACGTGGGGAAGCTTCTAGCAGCTTCTCTCAGAAGCCACCCCTGTAGCCCCCCTGCTACCAAAACCTTGCCACGCAAACCCAGTACATCTCTGTATGGTCACATACAAAGGTGTTCAATATATTCACTAAGTTCTTCAATATATTTGCTAAGTTTAATCTGCTATTAAAATTTGAGAGTTGAAATGATTTTTACAGGCTCTTTTAAGGCATAATTCCTAATATGAATAGATACTATTAGTTTTACTTAGCAGTTTCAGAGGACTTTTAATGCAAACAGCAATACTAATGCATTCTAGAAAGTTGCTGGTTTTTTGGGAAAGCCAGATTCTTAGATGGTTCAGCTGTTTGCCAGATGTTTGGGGTCTCAGTCTGAGTTTGATCTCGAGATTTTGCCATTTTAGCAGGGCAGCAGAACTATGTTACGAACTAAATGAACTTCACAACTAAACTCTCAGAATTAACTATGGTTTTACATACATTTTAAACTAAAGTATAGAAGACTGGGTAAAGACTGAGAGGAAGACTGATGAGAAGGATACTTTAATATTGCTTTCCGAAGAAACAAACCTCATACTAAATTGTTACATATATGTGATTTTATACCTTTGTCTCAGACATTTTTCCATTTTTGCATTTACCTGACCTTTGGTCATTCTTAGAACATAATCAGTTTTGGAAGGAGAGCCCTTCAAACTTCTTTCTGTAATGCTGGGATCCAGTAATTATCTCGGTGGATCCCGAAATTGTGAATATAAAAGCATTTTGCTTCCTTGGAGCCTTGTCTTCATTGTGACTGTTTAGAACATGAGGATGGATCAGGTACCTTCCAGGGTGCCCTCTGGGTGAAATGATGCTATTGTTCTATGAGAAATATAGTCATATATTTCTCTATCCTACTTTATTGAGAATATCTTGCATAAACCTTGGGTGGTAATGGTGTAACCTTCATTCTGTTTTGAAATCTAATTTTTAATAATTTAAACTTTGTTGTGGTTTAACCCCAGCCAGCAACTAAGCCCCACACAGCCACTCGCTCACCCCCCCCCAGGAGGGATGGGGGAGAGAATCAGAAGGGTAAAAGTAAGAAAACTCGTGGGTTGAGATAGAAACAGTTTAATAGGGAAAGCAAAAACCGTGCACAAAAGCAAAGCAAAACAAGGAATTCATCCACCACTTACCATGGGCAGGCAGGTGTTCAGCCATCTCCAGGAAAGCAGGGCTTCATCACGCAAAGCAGTCACTTGGGAAGACAAACGCCATCGCTCTGAATGTCCCGCCTTCCTTCTTCTTCCCCCAGCTCTATATTACTGAGCATGAACGTCCTACGGTCTGGAATATCCCTTGGGTCAGTTGGGGTCAGCTGTCCCAGCTGTGTCCCCTCCCAACTTCTTGTGCCCCCCCAGCCTCCTTGCTGTTGGGGTGGGGTGAGAAGCAGAAAAGGCCTTGGCTCTGTGTGAGCACTGCTCAGCAGTAAGGAAAACATCCCTGTGTTATCAACACTGCTTCCAGCACAAAGCCAAAGCAAAGCCCCATACTAGCTACTGTGGAGAAAATTAACTCTATCCCAGCCAGAACCAGCACAAACTTAAAAAACACTGCAGTGATTATAAACACATATGCAGTTAGGCATCACTTTCCTTAACAGAGAGCAGAATAGAAAAATCTAGAGTATCGCTTGCAGCAATGTTCCCTACCCCCAATTAGTCATTGGAATTTCATATTGTAGCACATGATGCCTCACAGCAACATTTTATATGTTGTCTGCCTGAGACAATTTAAAATCTTAATTCAGAGGGATATTGTGTCCGGTTACATAAGTCTTCCTGCCTGGGCTCACCTTTACGTAACAGTGCAGCAAGAAGTTCTCATGGGAACATCCTTTATGTTTGACAGTAGAAATGAGGAATAGAGCTGGCTTCTTTGGGAAAATCCTGTAAGAGCCTGAATGATCAAAATGGGCTAACTTCTCCATGGACAGGATCTGCAGGGTGTGCTGGGCTGTCGTCAGAGGCCCATTCAATGCTGCACAACTTGGGGCTCCCAGCGTCTGGACAGTATGATTATCTATACTATACTCCTTTTCTTTTCAGTGTGATCTCAAAACCCCAGCATTGTAAGAGATGCTTTATAGAATCTGAGTGCCTTTCTGACTACGATCATAAAGAACTAGCACCTCCTGGGGCAATTTAACCCACCTCCGCACCCTGAAAAGCCAACCCAACAAGCCAAAGCCAGAAGAAAATAGTTTTCTAGCATCTTAACATGCCAATATTCCCAGCAGAGGACCAGCCTAAGTGTCGGGCCCAGCTCAAGGGAAAGACAAAGGAATGCAGGAGGAGAAGGATGTGGCCATAATGGCAATACCTGTCTGATCCTGGATTGTTGTGGAACCACAGCCTCTGTACATTACCTCTTCCCTTTTCACTGAAGCTTCCTGTAGAGACATTACAAATACTGTTCTCTTAGTCATCTCTTGTTCAACCGAGCAAGTCACAGATACTAAGAAACACCTCATCACTGTAAAATAAATACATGGCTCAACGAGATAGTAACAGTTCCTGTAAGGTATTAACTACTCCTGACTGAAATCAGGGGAATGGAAAGACATCAGTGCTCAGTGTGATCAAATCCTTATTTAAATAAGATTTCCCTTTCACAGCTTCAAAGGCACCAACATCCACTAAAATAATAAAAATACATGCATGTTCTCCAGATCACAGGTGCATCCTCTGTTACAGTACTTCAGCCCCTTCTACCTGGTTGTCTCGGTCATCAGAGCCCCAAAGAAGAGTCAAAGGAAATGGAGGATACTCAGCATTTCATGCAATGAGGCCCTAAAGACTGCATTTCTGTGTTTTCACATACTCGCTGCATGATAGATCCCACACGGTGGTTTAACCTTACACTATGTGAAAATAAGTCCTAAGATAAAGAGCCAAAGATCAGAGGCAGAGGTGTACTGAAGGAGGAGACTTAAACTTGCCCTGACATTATGTATGCGTGTACATAATCTGCTGCTGAATTGAAGGGCCCAGGGGAAAGAAATGATGTGTTGTTTTCACTTTATACATGTTAAAATATGCTAATGTTTTTCCAGATGGAACTTCTAAAAGCACATCAGACATCTAGTGTAAGTGAATCATATTAGATAGTAAACAAATTAACAGTGGTACCACCTGTATTTTATTAAAAGTTTGCAAAGCTTCCAGCCTGAGATGCTGCATTCCTGAACAAACTTATATGGCTAAATTAAACCCACTACCTTTCAGCATCTTAGCAGCACTGATATTTTAAATAAGCTGCTTTTTAATTAAGGTAGCAAAGTCCATCTCAAGTCAACAACCGAATGAGAAAAAAATTGGTTGTTATAAAATGAAAACTGAACGAAACTTCCCCGGGAATTGTACAGATTGCTTAAAAAAGAATTTTGACAATTGTATAGCAATACTTTATGTAAATATATATATTTATTTAAAAAAAAAAATTATTTAACTGTAAAATAAATTATTTAACTGGCTCTGCAGTCACTAGGGGGCAGTGCAGTCACAGGAATGGGCTCGAACAACGCCCTGAGTGAACTTAATTGGAGTGCCCTTGATTCCAGCTCTCTAAAGCTAAAACCTTTCTGCAGCGTTCTGCAATGACTTTAAATTAAGAGAAAAATAGGCTTGTTATGCTTCCTAACGGCCAACTCAGGGAAGAGGTACAACAACCTATATTCAAAATCGCTAAGTAGCTATTTTTTGTCTCTTAAAACACAGTGATGATGTAACCCTACTTCTCCCTCATCCTACCCGCTTTCCAAAAGGCATTTCTGTTATCTCCTGATCTGGACAGCCCTCGCCACAGGTTCTTCTCAGGGAAACAGTCTTTGAAAAGAGGTGTTCCCAGGCTGAGAGTCTCCATTAACCTTTCCAGTCTGGAAACCTTTTAGATAATTTTAAATGTCTTTGCTTTTCACATTCTGGTTTTGGTTTTTTTACAGGTGAAAATAATGATAGAAACATGCTACTGTGGTATGTAATATTTGAGGCACCTGAGAGTACAACTATTATGCTTAAAATACAAGGGAATTCCTGCTGCTTCTTTCCTGTTTTTATTTCCTAAAAAAAGGCAGTTAGGCAGAACTAAATATTAAAATTTACAGGACCTTTTGAGAAGGTAGAAGGTGAACATCCAAGACTCTTTACTTGGTTTAAGAACACATATACAAAAGACACTTTGGGGTTTTTTTTTTATGACACATTTCGCTTCCCCTGGACAAAAGCAATGTCTTCAAAGGTTGGTATCGTTGTTGTTGCTGTTCATGCATGATGAAGGCTGATTAATGAATTTCCACTGTAAGGATAGAATGTGCTTCTTACATCTTCACAACTCCTTCTGCCCCCCAGGAGAATTTGCAGAGCAGATTTTGAAGATTATACTGCCTTATAGGACCATGCACCAAGCACAATGTACTCTGACAAGACCCATGGTAATTCTTTTGACTTCAACACAACTATTCATATTCTTAAATTCAAGTGTATTTTGACTGATCACAGCAGAGTGTCTTCCAAGGTTTTCATTGCAGTATGCATTGTAGCCTGCCAAATTTAATTGTTCTTGGAGATGAATGAGGATGTAAAATCCAGCAAAACTTGAACTTCTGAAGCAAAATCTGCAAAACGGGCAAATATAGTAGAGAATTGTAGGAGGAACAATAAATTATAGAAATGTGACAATCAGTTGCAAGTTAGATAAAATGTGCCTCGTACAAGCTGTTTCAGTTGGCCAGTGCCGATCAAAACCTTTGTTCTGTTGGCATAGGGAGTACCTGATGGTGAAGGGAAGGCAGAAGTCTTGAATAGCTTGTGCTCGTAAGTACCAGACCTTTAACATTCAGAAATGAAGTATTTGTTTTGGGAGATTATTTGGTTTATGCCATTATATTTACATCTGTAGGTCTTTCTCATAGGCCAAAGCACGCATCAGCAGGAATAGCGCCAGTACAACTTGGATGGAGGGATTGCTGAAGTAGACACTGGTATGACTTCTCATGTCACTGCCAGCTGTCAAGAGAAGTCTTGAGGCTATTAAAGAACAAAACCTGAACAGTTTGTGGCTCTATTTTTGTGGCCAGTAAAAAGGAATTGAAAAATATGATAACCAAAATATTTTGCAAATTTGGGAGAGGGAGTTGTTCAATGTTTTGTGAAGTGACAGTCATGTATTCCTTAGTGAAAATGCCACATGACAGTAGCACTGAGATTCCTGGTGCACTAACAGTACGATTTCCTTCAGGTAAGGCAGCTGCAATGTTTCAAGTCTGGAAACTGGCAGATGTTTAGCATTTCTTAGTGAGGGCACAGATACCTGCTGTTTGATGTAAGGCATTAGAAAAACTATCAGCATGGCTTGAACTGGAGTTGCTGTAGAATAAATAGTCACAACAGTTGCACTCTCCTGATTTCCTATTGTTTTATTTGACCTAGACTGCACAGCACTATTTTAAAGTGACACACCTCAGCGATTCACAGCAGACTCCCCTTAGCCCAGCATGACTGATACAACATTTAGTTTGCTAGAAAAAGTGTTTTTCAAAGCCATTATTTTAAATTTCCTAGGATGGTGCACATTAATGTTATTTAAAAGCCAAGGAATAGCACTGCATAAGATCTACTCTAACAGACTAGCAACCACTTTTTATTTGGCTACATAATGGAAATAGGTTTTAGCCTACCAGATTGTATCATTCATCTCTCAAGAATTTGATATATGACTCTCATCAGAGCTGCTCTAGAGAAAACCAATCTCTTAATTCCCATGTAAACTCTAGGCAAAAACTAGCAAAGAGCTTCCTGAAAAGAAGGTTTCCTGATTTTTATATATATATATATATATATACACACACACTTTTTTTTAAAATGTACACTATTTTACTGTTGCTAAAAGTACTATTTTCCACATGACATGGCTTACTTCAGTGACCCCCTTGTACTCTAAATTCATAACTTGTACCTGCTTTTTCTTAGAATCTACAAGTTGCAATGCCTGCAATTTGTAGTCCCTGCAAGCATAGGATACCTGTGCTGACTGAAACTCTACAGGATAATGAACTATGATTTCTTCAGGCAGAGTACCAATCCCGATAGCTCAATAATCCGTTTCCACGAGTGACCAAAAGAGGGTGCTTCAGGGAAACTGCAGGCATTTCCAAAGCAGGGAAATAATGAGCAGTACATGCATTGGAAAGTTTCTTTGTTTGGTAGTAATCTTATGGCTTGAAGTGAGAGATTTTTATTTTCTTTCCAAATTTATTTTCCTTCTGCCTAATTGTCGTGGTTTAACCCCAGCCAGCAACTAAGCACCACGCAGCCGCTCACTCATTCCCCCCTCCCCCCCCAGTAGGATAGGGGAGAGAATCGGAAAAAAAAAATTAAAACTCATGGGTTGAGATAAGAACAGTTTAATAGAACAGAAAAGAAGAAACCAATAATGATAATACTAATAAAATGACAATAGTAATAATAAAAGGATTGAATATACAAATGATGTACAATGCAATTGCTCACCACCCACCGATCAACACCCAGTTAGTCCCCCAAGAGGCAATCCCCCCCACTCCCCCCAGTTTATATACTAGACGTGACATCACATGGTATGGAATACCCTGTTGGCCACTTTGGGTCAGTTACCCTGGCTGTGTCCCCTCCCAACTTCTTGTGCCCCTCCAGCATTCTTGCTGGCTGGGCATGAGAAGCTGAAAAATCCTTGACTTCAGACTAAACATTACTCAGCAACAACTGAAAACATCAGTGTTATCAACATTCTTCTCATACCAAACTCAAAACCATAGCACTATATCAGCTACTAGGAAGACAATTAACTCTCTCCCAGCTGAAACCAGGACACTAATATAATTGGAATGGTGAGTTCCACAGCTTGCTTTTATGAGGTACTAAATGTATTCTTTTTAAAAATTGGGTTTCAACTTCTTGACTTTCCTCTCCATTGAATGATGTGCCCCTTTTCTACAAACAAGTAACTACACTGAAGATAGACAATTGGTATTTTTATTCTGTTAAAAATTCTGACAGTTCAAAAATGTTATAATTCAGTATTTCATTTTGTACAAGTTGCGTGCCCCCTGCCTCCTTGTCATCTTTGTGAAATCAGAGCAGTTCACTATCTCAGTTCTTAGGAATTTTATGATGCCACTATGCCTGTGTTCCCCTGAATTTTGCAAGGGTAGCTTTCCACAGGCTGGTGTCAGAGAACTGGGAAATTGTATAAATCTCTTGGATTTAAGGATAAAGTAGGGAGTTTCCCAGATTAGGGGTAGAAAGTCGTAATTGTGCATATTAGAGTGCTTTGGGTGTTGCAAATATTCTGGTAAAGAAATCAAAATTTAATCACATAAAAGAGTTTGGTTTGATTAAGAAGCAGAAAATTGTGAAGCATAGGTATGGGAGTGTTAAGTTCGAAATGTAGTCATAGGAACTTAGGAACTTTAGAAAATGTACTATGTGTAACCATAAGAATTCAAGTATTGTCTAAAATCAGTTAACCACAGAAACTTTGACAAAGATTTGTTGATTTGTGGTGTTTTGTTTTAGGAAACTAAGGAAACTGTTATGGACACCAGTTTGCTGCTTGGAAACCCCTTACCCTTCCCACCTCGATCTAATTATCGAGGATTCTAATCAGTAGAGTTAAGTGAGATTAACCAATGATTGTTTTAACATGAGAATATTAATAAGATGGTGTGATTGAAGGACCAATTATTAGAAAGGTTACATTTAAGAATAGACATAGTATGCATTTTTATGTAAATTAATATAGATGATGGAGAGAATCGTACTGCGCAGAATCACCTAAGAGAGGTCAAGAAGCGGACAAGTGAGGAAGACTATGGAAGACCACCAGAGGGCTTCTGAAGACCACCAGAGACCTTCACTGCACCTGCGTGAAGAGACATTTACATATGCTAATGATTTATCGGAAAGTTAATGATTATGTATAACATTTTTCAGAAATTTAGTGAATATGTATAACAGGTGTGTATTTAACCTGCACAGTTAGACTAGACAGGTGCACACGATAGGTGGAGCGATCCCCTGTGTGCCCAGCGCTGCAATAAAGGAGTGCCTGCTTCTTAACTTCTCATTGCTGTTAAGCAGTTTTATTCCAGATTTCGGTAACAGTTTTGGCGACCCAGGTGGGACCTTGCGAGTGAGACTGGACGAGATCGAGTGTTGATCGAACTCCGGCCAGCACCAAGGTATTCTCGGGGAGAACCATCACTCTTGACTCACAAAGCTCCTCACAACGTTCCCTGGAAAAAAGGTAAGGCACTTCTTCTTTGGAATTTGTTTGGATAGCCTGCCCGTAAGGTGCAGCGAAAGCTTCGCAGGGTTGGGGCTCAGAGGGTACCCGTTTGCATTGGAAGCCTAGGCGTCTGCCCCTAAGTCATAAGCGAAAGCTATTGCTGGGTTGGACATTTGTGTATTTGGGACAACTGTCATGTGCATTTGTTTGATATTTGGTATTTGACATTTAAATGTATATAAGTATAATGGCATTAGCAAAATTGTTTAAGAATAAGAGTGTAGGAAATATAACTGCTGATGAAAAGATACCAAAAACATTACCTTTGGGATGTTTATTGGCACATGTCGTGGTTTAACCCCAGCCAGCAACTAAGCACCACGCAGCCGCTCACTCACTACCCCCCCACCCAGTGGGATGGGGGAGAAAATCGGGAAAAAGAAGCAAAACCCGCGGGTTGAGATAAGAACGGTTTAATAGAACAGAAAAGAAGGAACTAATAATGATAATGATAACACTAATAAAATGACAACAGCAATAATGAAAGGATTGGAATGTACAAATGATGCGCAGTGCAATTGCTCACCACCCGCCGACCGACACCCAGCTAGCCCGGAGCAGCAATTCCCCCCCCCTCCCTTCCCAGTTCCTAAACTAGATGGGACGTCAGATGGTATGGAATACCCTGTTGGCCAGTTTGGGTCAGGTGCCCTGGCTGTGTTCTGTGCCAACTTCTTGTGCCCCTCCAGCTTTCTCGCTGGCTGGGCATGAGAAGCTGAAAAATCCTTGACATTAGTCTAAACACTACTAAGCAACAACTGAAAACATCAGTGTTATCAACATTCTTCACATACTGAACTCAAAACATAGCACCGTACCAGCTACTAGGAAGACAGTTAACTCTATCCCAGCTGAAACTAGGACAGCACATTGGGGGTGAATTGCAGGAAAATGGTAAACAAACAGAACTTTGAGTTATAATACTATATTGCAATTAATGTTGTTTTGTAGGAGAGAGAGTAAATGGAATAAAGTGCCATATGTAGATTTGTTTCTTTTAAGTGAAAGTATCTGACGAGGACCGGAGGGGAGTGTCCCAGTAGAACCTCTGGTTACAGCTAACCTGGGAGAACAGAAAATTGAATTTGAATTGACACTAGAGTCACCTTTTCAGTTTTAAATACCTTAGAGGGAGAGTCAAGTTTTGAAGAAATTGGTGGTGTTGGTGCAACAAGTGAATGAGAAACTAGACCCTTTTTTAAAATTTTTAACAATGAAATTAGGAAAGCAATGGGTCACTCAGCAGTTTTTGTATGTGCCAAATTTTCTTAAACTCCTGTTAAGGAGAGATTTATTTGAGAACTTAGAGGCAGAAATTAAATTTTAAAATGGAGAGATTAAAATTTTAATTCCAGAAACTAAACTTATTGAAGCAGTGGCTTTGTTGTTATAGGACGGCTACCGAAAGCAGAAGATTACACCAGTCAAAGTAAATAATGCTGTAATTCCCATCGTCTGGACTGGGAAGTTCCCAGTAAATCCAAAAAGCAGAACCTGTGAGAATTGATTTAAAGCCAGGATCGAATCTGGTAAGAATTAAACAATACCCCCTAAAACTGGAAAGTCGGAAACGGTTAGTATCGATAATATAAAAATTTTTAAGATATAAATTGTTGATAGAATGTGAATCCAAATATAGCACCCCAATCTTGTTTGTTAAAAGACTAATGAAAAAGATTACAGGTTAGTTTAAAACCTCAGAGCAATAAATAAAATAGTACGAGATATTCATCCGGTAATAGCAAATCTTTATATTTTGTTAACAACCCTAACAGAGAAACAAGAATGGTTCACAGTGTTAAACTTAACAGATGCCTTTTTCTGTATTCCCTTGGATTCCAATAGTCAAGAGCTTTTTGCTTTTGAATGGGAAAATCCTGAGACTGGGAGAAAAACACAATATACATGGACAGTCTTGCCTCAAGTCTTTAAGAATAGTCTTACCATTTTTGGAAGTCAAATGGCATGAGAATTAGAGATTTGGAAGAAAGAAAATAATCAAGAAATTTTGTTGAAATATATGGATGATCGGTTAATTGCAGCTGAGATGGAAGAACAATGCACAAAGTTAACTATTAACTTTTTGAACTTTTGGGGAATCAGTGGATATTGAGTGTCAAAGAAGAAAACCCAAACAACCCAGAAAGAAGAAACGTATTTGAGTTTTGAAATCCTAAAAGGACAGAGACAATTAGGAACTGAGAGAAAAGAGACAATTTGTCGTCTCCCCGAACCTAAGACTCAAAAAAATTAATTACGAGCATTTCTGGGAATGGTTGAGTGGTGTCACCTGTAAATAATAAATTGTGGCTTGCTGGTCTGACCTTTACACGAGCAGCTCAAAACCTCAAACAATGGATTGGACTGATGCCGAGAAAGCTACTTTTAAAGACCTGAAACAGGCTATAATAGGGGCACCAGCCCTAGGCCTGCCAGATCTCACAAAGACATTTGAACTCTTTACTCATGAAAGAAAAGGTCTAGCTCTGGGTATACTGGCCCAATATTTAGGGCCAAGTTGGTGAGCTGTGGCCTACTTCTCGAAGCAATTAGATAATGTGAGTCTGGGATGGCCTGGTTGTCTGAGAGCCGTCGCTGCAACTGTGCTACTGATCCAGGAAGCTTGTAAGTTCACCTGAGGACAAAGGATTACTGTGTATGTTCCCGATATGATAACTATTGTGTTAAAACAGAAAGGGGGCATTGGTTATCCCCTAGTAGAACGCTGAAATACCAAGTGGTGTTGCTCGAACAAGATGATGTTTACTTAAAAACTACTACCATCATTAACCCTGCTGTGTTTTCAACAACTGATCAAGTTAAAGGAGAACTGGAACGTGACTGCTTGCAGACAATCGAAGGAGTTTACTCCAGCAGACCGGATCTCTGAGATGTGCCACTGAAAGAAACAGATTGGGAACTATATACTGATGGAAGCAGTTTCATCCAATAACTACTACTGAGGAGGTAATTGAATCGTGAGCTTTGCCTTCGAATATATCTGCCCAAAAGACTGAAATGATAGCTCTTGCTCGAGCACTGGAACTAAGTCAAGAAAAACAAGTCAACATTTGGACACACTCGAAGTGCTTTTGGAGTAATACATACACATGGAGCAATATGGAGAGGAAGAGGACTGTTATCTGCACAAGGAACCACCATTCAGCATGCAGAACAAATATTGAAATTGTTAGAAGACATCCAAAAACCAATAACAGTCACGATAATGTACTGTAAAACACATCAGTTAAGTAAGACTGTTCCTGAAAGAGGTAACCAATTGGCTGATAAAGCTGCTAAAGAGGCTGCAGAAAAAGGCATCCTAACACTAGTTTCAGAGAAAAGTGTAAAATTGTCTAAAGAAACTCCAAATTATAATGAAAAAGATGAAGAATTAATTATTGAATTGCAGGCTAACAAAATGAAACAGGATAGGCTGTAACACCGATAGGTCAAATAATAGTCCCACCCGCAATAATGACAGAAATTGCCTGAGCTGAACATAACAAAGTATATTAGGGAACAGAAAGTAAAATATGACAAAGATTGTTTAAACAATTATAAGCGGATGTGAAATTTATATATAATTATCCCCAAATCAGTAATAAGATTATCTTTGGAATTATTAAATAAGGAACTTTTTTAGGAGAATATTAGCAAATTGATTTTATAGAATTGCCTTGAAAAGGAGGATATATCCTAGTTTTAGTTGATATTTTTATTGGGTGGCCTGAGGCTTTCCCTTGTCACACCAACAAAGCAAGAGAAGTAGTTAAAGTCTTGCTCAAAGAGATAATACCAAAATTTGGGGTGCCTGTAAGAATGTCATCTGACAATGGCCCTCATTTTATAGCAAAGATTATGAGACAAGTTGAGCAAAGTATTACCTGTAGATTGAGACTATCACACCCCATATAGACCACAAGCAAGTGGAGAAAAAAAAAAAAGAGAAAAAAAAAAAAAAGAAAAAAAGAAAAAAGAAAGAATGAACGATACCCTTAAGCAACAGTTGAGCAAAATTTGTCAGGAAACCTCACTCACATGGGTTAAAGCATTACCCATGGCTGTATTAAGAATCAGACTATAGCCAGAAGAGAAAGAAAATTTAAGTAATTATGAAATGTTATATGAAAGACCATATCAAGAGTCTTATGTTTTGAGTATTTTGAGTGCCTTTGGAGATATGTTTTTAAAAGGTGTTATGATTTCTTTAAGAAATTCTTTTCAAGAACTTTTTGTCAGTATGTGTCCACAGCTGGGCCCTTAGAATTGGACACAGCAGCGCATCCCTTCTGACCAGGAGATTGAATATATATAAAATCACTGAGAAGTGGAAGGGACCGTATCAAGTCATTTTAACAACACTTATAGCAGTAAAGGTCTGGGAAAAGAACCTTGGCTGGCTTCATTATTCAAGAATAAAGAAAGTACCAACAGGAAATTGGAAGTCTAAAGAAACTGGCCCTTTGAAACTGAAAATCTATACATAAGTTTCATGTTATCTATTTGGGAAAACAATTGTGTAAAGTTTATAATATTGGGGTTGCTATTAGGAATATTGTTAAGGGCAGTAATCTTTTTGTGTGTTATAGGGTTTAAGTATTTTTTTGAGGGGTTCTAAACAGAAGATAAACAAAATGAAACAATTATTGTTAGAGCTATTAATTTTGATATTAACCGTTTTTGTAATTTTGATTAAGAAAAAAAAAAATCTAGTTTTGTAATTGATTTAAAGTTTTGTAAAGACACAAAATTTAACCTCAATAACAGCCTGTCTTCCGATTCCAAAGTCAGATGAAAATCTAGTTCCATGGAGAATATTGACATTGAATTTAACCAAAATTTGAGAAAAGATGTAGAACAATGAAAATCATTTTAGCAAATTAAATTGGATGGATTTAAAAGGCTTTTTTTTTTTTTTTTTAAATTTGAAAGAAGGAATTATAACATTTTGAATTATAACATTACCAAACCGTCCACCTCATGGACAAAAGAATTAATTTATCGCCCTTCGGGAGAAACTTGTACAAATATCCCTCGGGGCTGCCAATTGCCAAAACCATAGAGACAAGTGCAAAAAGGAACTTGAGATCATATTTAAAATATAAAATGATATTTAGAATTTACTGGAGTTCCAGGATCCTTGTTAGATCCACCCAGAGTCAGGACCATCTATGGAAATTTAGATTGATTTAGACAAACAGAGAAAATCACACATCCTAAATAGAACTGTATGAAAGTTTATACTTGTAACTCCTCTGACCCCCAAATCCAAAGACTTTATCCAGTAGCTAAAGCTCTAAGATGGAGATGTACTTGTAGAAATTATAATAATATTTTAAATGATATTTGGTCCCTTTTTAATAATGGAAGAAAAATTTGGCCTGGAATTGACTGTATTAAAGGACAGGTGAAAAGTTTAGGGTTAACTGTTTGGGTGAGTAGTGATGGTACATGATCCACTCACCTTTCCATGAAGGGCAAAAGCAAATAATGGACTTTAGACTTAATAACTCTATCCTCTCTCTGGAAGAAATCTCCCTTGTGGCCTCGATGGTGGAATTGGGTAAATCGAAAAGATGATACCTGGCAATTGCCAAGTATTAGAACTAAAATAAGATGGGTATTAAAATCTATATTTTTACCACAGTTAACAACTCTTCAAAATAAGATGACTCTTCACAATCTTTCATTCCGAGTAGAAACGGCTATTCCCTGAGCACGTGAGTAAGAGGTGCCTCCTGGTCCCACAGG
>JAZGTQ010000030.1:0-28836 GCA_037953605.1 Necrosyrtes monachus
CGTGTCCTCGGCAGAGTCCCTTTCCAAAAAGGCAGACGCCCGGCTCCTTCTCCCACAAGGAAGCTGCCAGCCCTGAAAGCTCTTGCTGCTCTTCACCTTCCCTGTGCAGCCTATTCACAGGCACAACAGCCCTACTAATCTGTGCTTTCCCACAGACGCTACAGCTCATGCTGCCTGTCCTCGGCAGTGCGTCTTTCAGAAAGGGTAAATGTCCAGCTTCTTCTCCCACAAGGAGGGTGGCAGCCCTGAAAGCTCTTGCTGCTCTTCACCTTCCCCGTGCAGCCTATTCACAGGCACAACAGCCCTGCGGATCTCTGCTTTCCCACAGACGCTGCAGCTCATGCTGCCTGTCCTCGGCAGAGCCCCTTTTCGAAAAGGCAAATATTCGGCTCCTTCTCCCACAAGGAATATGCCAGCCCTGAAAGCTCTTGCTGCTTTTCACTTTCCCCGTGCAGCCTATTCACAGGAACAACAGCCCTGCGCATCTGTGCTTTCCCACAAACGTTACAGCCCCTGCTGCCTGTCCTCGGCAGTGCCTCTTTCAGAAAATAGAAATCTCCAGCTCCTCCTCCCACGAGGAAGCTGCCAGCCCTGAAAGCTCTTGCTGCTCTTCACCTTCCCCGTGCTGCCTATTCACAGGCACAACAGCCCTGCGCATCTGTGCTTTCCCACAGACGCTACAGCTCATGCTGCCTGTCCTCGGCAGTGCCTCTTTCTGAAATGTCAAATATTCGGCTCCTTCTCCCACAAGGAAGCTGCCAGCCCTGAAAGCTCTTGCTGCTCTTCACCTTCCCCGTGCAGCCTATTCACAGGAACAACAGCCCTGCGCATCTGTGCTTTCCTCAGATGCTATAGCTTATGAAGTTTTTACCCGCAGAGCCCCTTTTCTAAAAGGCAAATATTCGGCTCCTTCTCACACAAGGAAGCTGCCAGCCCTGAAAGCTCTTGCTGCTCTTCACCTTCCCTGTGCAGCGTATTCACACGAACAACAGCCCTGCGCATCTGAGCTTTCCCTCAGACGTTACAGGTCCTGCTGCCTGTCCTCGGCAGTGCCTCTTTCCGAAATGGCAAATATTCGGCTCCTTCTCCCACAACGAAGCTGCCAGCCCTGAAAGCTCTTGCTGCTCTTCACCTTCCCCGTGCAGCCTATTCACAGGCACAACAGCCCTGCGGATCTGTGCTTTCCCACAGACGCTGCAGCTCATGATGATTTTCCTCGGCAGTGCTTCTTTCCGAAATGGCAAATATTCGGCTCCTTCTCACACAAGGAAGCTGCCAGCCCTGAAAGCTCTTGCTGCTCTTCACCTTCCCCGTGCAGCCTATTCACAGGAACAACAGCCCTGCTGATCTGTGCTGTCCCACAGTTGCTACAGCTCATGCTGCCTGTCCTCGGCACTGCCTCTTTCCGAAAAGGCAGAGGCCTGGCTTTTTCTCCCACAAGGAAGCTGCCAGCCCTGAAAGCTCTTGCTGCTTTTCACTTTCCCCGTGCAGCCTATTCACAGGAACAACAGCCCTGCGCATCTGTGCTTTCCCTCAGACGCTGCAGCTCATGATGATTTTCCTCGGCAGAGCCCCTTTCCGAAAAGGCAGACGCTCGGCTTATTCTCTCACAAGGAAGCTGCCAGCCCTGAAAGCTCTTGCTGCTCTTCACCTTCCCTGTGCAGCCTATTCACAGGAACAACAGCCCTGCGCATCTGTGCTGTCCCACAGACGCTACAGCTCATGCTGCGTGTCCTCGGCAGAGTCCCTTTCCAAAAAGGCAAACGCCCGGCTCCTTCTCCCACAAGGAAGCTGCCAGCCCTGAAAGCTCTTGCTGCTCTTCACCTTCCCTGTGCAGCCTATTCACAGGCACAACAGCCCTGCTAATCTGTGCTTTCCCACAGACGCTACAGCTCATGCTGCCTGTCCTCGGCAGTGCGTCTTTCAGAAAGGGTAAATGTCCAGCTTCTTCTCCCACAAGGAGGGTGCCAGCCCTGAAAGCTCTTGCTGCTCTTCACCTTCCCCGTGCAGCCTATTCACAGGCACAACAGCCCTGCGGAACTGTGCTTTCCCACAGACGCTGCAGCTCATGCTGCCTGTCCTCGGCAGAGCCCCTTTTCGAAAAGGCAAATATTCGGCTCCTTCTCCCACAAGGAATATGCCAGCCCTGAAAGCTCTTGCTGCTTTTCACTTTCCCCGTGCAGCCTATTCACAGGAACAACAGCCCTGCGCATCTGTGCTTTCCCACAGACGCTACAGCTCATGCTGCCTGTCCTCCGCAGTGCCTCTTTCCGAAAAGGGAAATATTCGGCTCCTTCTCCCACAAGGAAGCTGCCAGCCCTGAAAGCTCTTGCTGCTCTTCACCTTCCCCGTGCAGCCTATTCACAGGCACAACAGCCCTGCGCATCTGTGCTTTCCCACAGACGCTGCAGCTCATGATGATTTTCCTCGGCAGTGCTTCTTTCCGAAAAGGCAAATATTCGGCTCCTTCTCACACAAGGAAGCTGCCAGCCCTGAAAGCTCTTGCTGCTCTTCACCTTCCCTGTGCAGCGTATTCACACGAACAACAGCCCTGCGCATCTGAGCTTTCCCTCAGACGTTACAGGTCCTGCTGCCTGTCCTCGGCAGTGCCTCTTTCCGAAATGGCAAATATTCGGCTCCTTCTCCCACAACGAAGCTACCAGCCCTGAATTCTCTTGCTGCTGTTCACCTTCCCCGTGCAGCCTATTCACAGGAACAACAGCCCTGCGGATCTGTGCTTTCCCACAGACGCTGCAGCTCATGATGATTTTCCTCGGCAGTGCTTCTTTCCGAAATGGCAAATATTCGGCTCCTTCTCACACAAGGAAGCTGCCAGCCCTGAAAGCTCTTGCTGCTCTTCACCTTCCCCGTGCAGCCTATTCACAGGAACAACAGCCCTGCTGATCTGTGCTGTCCCACAGTTGCTACAGCTCATGCTGCCTGTCCTCGGCAGAGCCCCTTTCCGAAAAGGGAAACGCCGGACTCCTTCTCCCACAACGAAGCTGCCAGCCCTGAAAGCTCTTGCTGCTCTTCACCTTCCCTGTGCAGCCTATTCTCAGGCAAAACAGCCCTGTGGATCTGTGCTATCCCACAGTTGCTACAGCTCATGCTGCGTGTCCTCCGCAGAGCGCCTATCTAAAGATGTAAACATCCAGCTCCTTCTCCCACAAGGAAGATGCCAGCCCTGAAAGCTCTTGCTGCTCTTCACCTTCCCCGTGCAGCCTATTCACAGGCACAACAGACCTGCGCATCTGTGCTGTCCCACAGTTGCTACAGCTCATGCTGCCTGTCATCGGCAGTGCCTCTTTCAGAAAGGGGAAACATCCGTCTCCTTCTCCCACAAGGAAGATGCCAGCCCTGAAACCTCTTGCTGCTCTTCACCTTCCCCGTGCAGCCTATTCACAGGCACAACAGACCTGCGCATCTGTGCTGTCCCACAGTTGCTACAGCTCATGCTGCCTGTCATCGGCAGTGCCTCTTTCAGAAAGGGGAAAAATCCGTCTCCTTCTCCCACAACGAAGCTACCAGCCCTGAATTCTCTTGCTGCTCTTCACCTTCCCCGTGCAGCCTATTCACAGGAACAACAGCCCTGCGGATCTGTCCTTTCCCACAGACTCTACAGCTCATGATGATTTTCCTCGGCAGTGCTTCTTTCCGAAATGGCAAATATTCGGCTCCTTCTCCCACAACGAAGCTGCCAGCCCTGAAAGCTCTTGCTGCTCTTCACCTTCCCCGTGCAGCCTATTCACAGGCACAACAGCCCTGCGGATCTGTGCTTTCCCACAGACGCTGCAGCTCATGATGATTTTCCTCGGCAGTGCTTCTTTCCGAAATGGCAAATATTCGGCTCCTTCTCCCACAAGGAAGCTGCCAGCCCTGAAAGCTCTTGCTGCTCTTCACCTTCCCCGTGCAGCCTATTCACAGGAACAACAGCCCTGCTGATCTGTGCTGTCCCACAGTTGCTACAGCTCATGCTGCCTGTCCTCGGCACTGCCTCTTTCCGAAAAGGCAGAGGCCTGGCTTTTTCTCCCACAAGGAAGCTGCCAGCCCTGAAAGCTCTTGCTGCTTTTCACTTTCCCCGTGCAGCCTATTCACAGGAACAACAGCCCTGCGCATCTGTGCTTCCCTCAGACGCTGCAGCTCATGATGATTTTCCTCGGCAGAGCCCCTTTCCGAAAAGGCAGACGCTCGGCTTATTCTCTCACAAGGAAGCTGCCAGCCCTGAAAGCACTTGCTGCTCTTCACCTACCCTGTGCAGCCTATTCACAGGCACAACAGCCCTGCTGATCTGTGCTGTCCCACAGACGCTACAGCTCATGCTGCGTGTCCTCGGCAGAGTCCCTTTCCAAAAAGGCAAACGCCCGGCTCCTTCTCCCACAAGGAAGCTGCCAGCCCTGAAAGCTCTTGCTGCTCTTCACCTTCCCTGTGCAGCCTATTCACAGGCAGAACAGCCCTGCGGATCTGTGCTTTCCCACAGACGCTGCAGCTCCTGCTGCCTGTCCTCGGCAGTGCCTCTTTCCGAAATGGCAAATATTCGGCTCCTTCTCCCACAAGTAAGCTGCCAGCCCTGAAAGCTCTTGCTGCTCTTCACCTTTCCTGTGCAGCCTATTCACAGGCAGAACAGCCCTGTGGATCTGTGCTGTCCCACAGTTGCTACAGCTCATGCTGCCTGTCCTCGGCAGAGCCCCTTTCCGAAAAGGGAAACGCCGGACTCCTTCTCCCACAACGAAGGTGCCAGCCCTGAAACCTCTTGCTGCTCTTCACCTTCCCCGTGCAGCCTATTCACAGGCACAACAGCCCTGCGGATCTGTGCTTTCCCACAATCGCTACAGCTCATGCTGCCTGTCCTCGGCACTGCCTCTTTCCGAAAAGGCAGAGGCCTGGCTTTTTCTCCCACAAGGAAGCTGCCAGCCCTGAAAGCTCTTGCTGCTCTTCACCTTCCCTGAGCAGCCTATTCACAGGCACAACAGCCCA
The DNA here is from genome assembly GCA_037953605.1 of Necrosyrtes monachus. Lineage (NCBI taxonomy): Eukaryota > Metazoa > Chordata > Aves > Accipitriformes > Accipitridae > Necrosyrtes > Necrosyrtes monachus. Next base: position 4,975 of record JAZGTQ010000030.1, read on the forward strand.
GCGGATCTGTGCTTTCCCACAGACGCTACAGCTCATGCTGCCTGTCCTCGGCAGTGCGTCTTTCAGAAAGGGTAAATGTCCAGCTTCTTCTCCCACAAGGAGGGTGCCAGCCCTGAAAGCTCTTGCTGCTCTTCACCTTCCCCGTGCAGCCTATTCACAGGCACAACAACCCTGCGGATCTGTGCTTTCCCACAGACGCTGCAGCTCATGCTGCCTGTCCTCGGCAGAGCCCCTTTTCGAAAAGGCAAATATTCGGCTCCTTCTCCCACAAGGAATATGCCAGCCCTGAAAGCTCTTGCTGCTTTTCACTTTCCCCGTGCAGCCTATTCACAGGAACAACAGCCCTGCGCATCTGTGCTTTCCCACAGACGCTACAGCTCATGCTGCCTGTCCTCCGCAGTGCCTCTTTCCGAAAAGGGAAATATTCGGCTCCTTCTCCCACAAGGAAGCTGCCAGCCCTGAAAGCTCTTGCTGCTCTTCACCTTCCCCGTGCAGCCTATTCACAGGAACAACAGCCCTGCTGATCTGTGCTGTCCCACAGTTGCTACAGCTCATGCTGCCTGTCCTCGGCAGAGCCCGTTTCCGAAAAGGGAAACGCCGGACTCCTTCTCCCACAACGAAGCTGCCAGCCCTGAAAGCTCTTGCTGCTCTTCACCTTCCCTGTGCAGCCTATTCTCAGGCAAAACAGCCCTGTAGATCTGTGCTATCCCACAGTTGCTACAGCTCATGCTGCGTGTCCTCCGCAGAGCGCCTATCTAAAGATGTAAACATCCGTCTCCTTCTCCCACAAGGAAGCTGCCAGCCCTGAAAGCTCTTGCTGCTCTTCACCTTCCCCGTGCAGCCTATTCACAGGAACAACAGCCCTGCGCATCTGTGCTTTCCTCAGATGCTATAGCTTATGAAGTTTTTACCCGCAGAGCCCCTTTTCTAAAAGGCAAATATTCGGCTCCTTCTCCCACAAGGAAGCTGCCAGCCCTGAAAGCTCTTGCTGCTCTTCACCTTCCCCGTGCAGCCTATTCACAGGCACAACAGCCCTGCGCATCTGTGCTTTCCCACAGACGCTGCAGCTCATGATGATTTTCCTCGGCAGTGCTTCTTTCCGAAAAGGCAAATATTCGGCTCCTTCTCACACAAGGAAGCTGCCAGCCCTGAAAGCTCTTGCTGCTCTTCACCTTCCCTGTGCAGCGTATTCACACGAACAACAGCCCTGCGCATCTGAGCTTTCCCTCAGACGTTACAGGTCCTGCTGCCTGTCCTCGGCAGTGCCTCTTTCCGAAATGGCAAATATTCGGCTCCTTCTCCCACAACGAAGCTACCAGCCCTGAATTCTCTTGCTGCTCTTCACCTTCCCCGTGCAGCCTATTCACAGGAACAACAGCCCTGCGCATCTGTGCTTTCCCACAGACGCTGCAGCTCATGATGATTTTCCTCGGCAGTGCTTCTTTCCGAAAAGGCAAATATTCGGCTCCTTCTCCCACAAGGAAGCTGCCAGCCCTGAAAGCTCTTGCTGCTCTTCACCTTCCCGGTGCAGCCTATTCACAGGCACAACAGCCCTGCGGATCTGTCCTTTCCCATAGACGCTGCAGGTCATGCTGCCTCTCCTCGGCAGTGCCTCTTTCAGAAAGTGGAAATGTCCAGCTCCTTCTCCCACGAGGAAGCTGCCAGCCCTGAAAGCTCTTGCTGCTCTTCACCTTCCCTGTGCAGCCTATTCACAGGCACAACAGCCCAGCGGATCTGTGCTTTCCCACAGACGCTACAGCTCATGCTGCCTGTCCTCGGCAGTGCCTCTTTCAGAAAAGGCAAACCCCCGGCTCCTTCTCCCACAAGGAAGCTGCCAGCCCTGAAAGCTCTTGCTGCTCTTCACCTTCCCCGTGCAGCCTATTCACAGGCACAACAGCCCTGCAGATCTGTGCTTTCCCACAGACGCTACAGCTCATGCTGGCTGTGCTCGGCAGTGCCTCTTTCGAAATGTCAGATATTCGACTCCTTCTCCCACAAGGAAGCTGCCAGCCCTGAAAGCTCTTGCTGCTCTTCACCTTCCCCGTGCAACCTATTCACAGGAACAACAGCCCTGCGGATCTGTGCTTTCCCACAGACGCTACAGCTCATGCTGCCTGTCCTCCGCAGTGCCTCTTTCCGAAAAGGGAAATATTCGGCTCCTTCTCCCTCAAGGAAGATGCCAGCCCTGAAATCTTTTGCTGCTCTTCACCTTCCCCGTGCAGCCTATTCACAGGCACAACAGCCCTGCGAATCTGTGCTTTCCCACAGACGCTGCAGTTCATGCTGCCTGTCCTCCGCAGTGCCTCTTTCCGAAAAGGGAAATATTCGGCTCCTTCTCCCACAAGGAAGCTGCCAGCCCTGAAAGCTCTTGCTGCTCTTCACCTTCCCCGTGCAGCCTATTCACAGGCACAACAGCCCTGCGCATCTGTGCTTTCCCACAGACGCTGCAGCTCATGATGATTTTCCTCGGCAGTGCTTCTTTCCGAAAAGGCAAATATTCGGCTCCTTCTCCCACAAGGAAGCTGCCAGCCCTGAAAGCTCTTGCTGCTCTTCACCTTCCCTGTGCAGCGTATTCACACGAACAACAGCCCTGCGGATCTGTGCTTTCCCACAGACGCTGCAGCTCCTGCTGCCTGTCCTTGGCAGTGCCTCTTTCCGAAATGGCAAATATTCGGCTCCTTCTCCCACAAGTAAGCTGCCAGCCCTGAAAGCTCTTGCTGCTCTTCACCTTTCCTGTGCAGCCTATTCACAGGCAGAACAGCCCTGTGGATCTGTGCTGTCCCACAGTTGCTACAGCTCATGCTGCCTGTCCTCGGCACTGCCTCTTTCCGAAAAGGCAGAGGCCTGGCTTTTTCTCCCACAAGGAAGCTGCCAGCCCTGAAAGCTCTTGCTGCTCTTCACCTTCCCTGAGCAGCCTATTCACAGGCACAACAGCCCAGCGGATCTGTGCTTTCCCTCAGACGCTACAGCTCATGCTGCCTGTCCTCGGCAGTGCGTCTTTCAGAAAGGGTAAATGTCCAGCTTCTTCTCCCACAAGGAGGGTGCCAGCCCTGAAAGCTCTTGCTGCTCTTCACCTTCCCCGTGCAGCCTATTCACAGGCACAACAACCCTGCGGATCTGTGCTTTCCCACAGACGCTGCAGCTCATGCTGCCTGTCCTCGGCAGAGCCCCTTTTCGAAAAGGCAAATATTCGGCTCCTTCTCCCACAAGGAATATGCCAGCCCTGAAAGCTCTTGCTGCTTTTCACTTTCCCCGTGCAGCCTATTCACAGGAACAACAGCCCTGCGCATCTGTGCTTTCCCACAGACGCTACAGCTCATGCTGCCTGTCCTCCGCAGTGCCTCTTTCCGAAAAGGGAAATATTCGGCTCCTTCTCCCACAAGGAAGCTGCCAGCCCTGAAAGCTCTTGCTGCTCTTCACCTTCCCGGTGCAGCCTATTCACAGGCACAACAGCCCTGCGGATCTGTCCTTTCCCATAGACGCTGCAGGTCATGCTGCCTCTCCTCGGCAGTGCCTCTTTCAGAAAGTGGAAATGTCCAGCTCCTTCTCCCACGAGGAAGCTGCCAGCCCTGAAAGCTCTTGCTGCTCTTCACCTTCCCTGTGCAGCCTATTCACAGGCACAACAGCCCAGCGGATCTGTGCTTTCCCACAGACGCTACAGCTCATGCTGCCTGTCCTCGGCAGTGCCTCTTTCAGAAAAGGCAAACCCCCGGCTCCTTCTCCCACAAGGAAGCTGCCAGCCCTGAAAGCTCTTGCTGCTCTTCACCTTCCCCGTGCAGCCTATTCACAGGCACAACAGCCCTGCAGATCTGTGCTTTCCCACAGACGCTACAGCTCATGCTGGCTGTGCTCCGCAGTGCCTCTTTCGAAATGTCAGATATTCGACTCCTTCTCCCACAAGGAAGCTGCCAGCCCTGAAACCTCTTGCTGCTTTTCACCTTCCCCGTGCAGCCTATTCACAGGCACAACAGCCCTGCTGATCTGTGCTGTCCCACAGTTGCTACAGCTCATGCTGCCTGTCCTCGGCAGAGCCCCTTTCCGAAACGGGAAACGCCGCACTCCTTCTCCCACAAGGAAGCTGCCAGCCCTGAAAGCTCTTGCTGCTCTTCACCTTCCCCGTGCAACCTATTCACAGGAACAACAGCCCTGCGGATCTGTGCTTTCCCACAGACGCTACAGCTCATGCTGCCTGTCCTCCGCAGTGCCTCTTTCCGAAAAGGGAAATATTCGGCTCCTTCTCCCTCAAGGAAGATGCCAGCCCTGAAATCTTTTGCTGCTCTTCACCTTCCCCGTGCAGCCTATTCACAGGCACAACAGCCCTGCGAATCTGTGCTTTCCCACAGACGCTGCAGTTCATGCTGCCTGTCCTCCGCAGTGCCTCTTTCCGAAAAGGGAAATATTCGGCTCCTTCTCCCACAAGGAAGCTGCCAGCCCTGAAAGCTCTTGCTGCTCTTCACCTTCCCCGTGCAGCCTATTCACAGGCACAACAGCCCTGCGCATCTGTGCTTTCCCACAGACGCTGCAGCTCATGATGATTTTCCTCGGCAGTGCTTCTTTCCGAAAAGGCAAATATTCGGCTCCTTCTCACACAAGGAAGCTGCCAGCCCTGAAAGCTCTTGCTGCTCTTCACCTTCCCTGTGCAGCGTATTCACACGAACAACAGCCCTGCGCATCTGAGCTTTCCCTCAGACGTTACAGGTCCTGCTGCCTGTCCTCGGCAGTGCCTCTTTCCGAAATGGCAAATATTCGGCTCCTTCTCCCACAACGAAGCTACCAGCCCTGAATTCTCTTGCTGCTCTTCACCTTCCCCGTGCAGCCTATTCACAGGAACAACAGCCCTGCGCATCTGTGCTTTCCCACAGACGCTGCAGCTCATGATGAATTTCCTCGGCAGTGCTTCTTTCCGAAAAGGCAAATATTCGGCTCCTTCTCCCACAAGGAAGCTGCCAGCCCTGAAAGCTCTTGCTGCTCTTCACCTTCCCGGTGCAGCCTATTCACAGGCACAACAGCCCTGCGGATCTGTCCTTTCCCATAGACGCTGCAGGTCATGCTGCCTCTCCTCGGCAGTGCCTCTTTCAGAAAGTGGAAATGTCCAGCTCCTTCTCCCACGAGGAAGCTGCCAGCCCTGAAAGCTCTTGCTGCTCTTCACCTTCCCTGTGCAGCCTATTCACAGGCACAACAGCCCAGCGGATCTGTGCTTTCCCACAGACGCTACAGCTCATGCTGCCTGTCCTCGGCAGTGCCTCTTTCAGAAAAGGCAAACCCCCGGCTCCTTCTCCCACAAGGAAGCTGCCAGCCCTGAAAGCTCTTGCTGCTCTTCACCTTCCCCGTGCAGCCTATTCACAGGCACAACAGCCCTGCAGATCTGTGCTTTCCCACAGACGCTACAGCTCATGCTGGCTGTGCTCGGCAGTGCCTCTTTCGAAATGTCAGATATTCGACTCCTTCTCCCACAAGGAAGCTGCCAGCCCTGAAACCTCTTGCTGCTTTTCACCTTCCCCGTGCAGCCTATTCACAGGCACAACAGCCCTGCTGATCTGTGCTGTCCCACAGTTGCTACAGCTCATGCTGCCTGTCCTCGGCAGAGCCCCTTTCCGAAACGGGAAACGCCGCACTCCTTCTCCCACAAGGAAGCTGCCAGCCCTGAAAGCTCTTGCTGCTCTTCACCTTCCCCGTGCAACCTATTCACAGGAACAACAGCCCTGCGGATCTGTGCTTTCCCACAGACGCTACAGCTCATGCTGCCTGTCCTCCGCAGTGCCTCTTTCCGAAAAGGGAAATATTCGGCTCCTTCTCCCTCAAGGAAGATGCCAGCCCTGAAATCTTTTGCTGCTCTTCACCTTCCCCGTGCAGCCTATTCACAGGCACAACAGCCCTGCGAATCTGTGCTTTCCCACAGACGCTGCAGTTCATGCTGCCTGTCCTCCGCAGTGCCTCTTTCCGAAAAGGGAAATATTCGGCTCCTTCTCCCACAAGGAAGCTGCCAGCCCTGAAAGCTCTTGCTGCTCTTCACCTTCCCCGTGCAGCCTATTCACAGGCACAACAGCCCTGCGCATCTGTGCTTTCCCACAGACGCTGCAGCTCATGATGATTTTCCTCGGCAGTGCTTCTTTCCGAAAAGGCAAATATTCGGCTCCTTCTCACACAAGGAAGCTGCCAGCCCTGAAAGCTCTTGCTGCTCTTCACCTTCCCTGTGCAGCGTATTCACACGAACAACAGCCCTGCGCATCTGAGCTTTCCCTCAGACGTTACAGGTCCTGCTGCCTGTCCTCGGCAGTGCCTCTTTCCGAAATGGCAAATATTCGGCTCCTTCTCCCACAACGAAGCTACCAGCCCTGAATTCTCTTGCTGCTCTTCACCTTCCCCGTGCAGCCTATTCACAGGAACAACAGCCCTGCGCATCTGTGCTTTCCCACAGACGCTGCAGCTCATGATGATTTTCCTCGGCAGTGCTTCTTTCCGAAAAGGCAAATATTCGGCTCCTTCTCCCACAAGGAAGCTGCCAGCCCTGAAAGCTCTTGCTGCTCTTCACCTTCCCTGTGCAGCGTATTCACACGAACAACAGCCCTGCGGATCTGTGCTTTCCCACAGACGCTGCAGCTCCTGCTGCCTGTCCTTGGCAGTGCCTCTTTCCGAAATGGCAAATATTCGGCTCCTTCTCCCACAAGTAAGCTGCCAGCCCTGAAAGCTCTTGCTGCTCTTCACCTTTCCTGTGCAGCCTATTCACAGGCAGAACAGCCCTGTGGATCTGTGCTGTCCCACAGTTGCTACAGCTCATGCTGCCTGTCCTCGGCACTGCCTCTTTCCGAAAAGGCAGAGGCCTGGCTTTTTCTCCCACAAGGAAGCTGCCAGCCCTGAAAGCTCTTGCTGCTCTTCACCTTCCCTGAGCAGCCTATTCACAGGCACAACAGCCCAGCGGATCTGTGCTTTCCCACAGACGCTACAGCTCATGCTGCCTGTCCTCGGCAGTGCGTCTTTCAGAAAGGGTAAATGTCCAGCTTCTTCTCCCACAAGGAGGGTGCCAGCCCTGAAAGCTCTTGCTGCTCTTCACCTTCCCCGTGCAGCCTATTCACAGGCACAACAGCCCTGCGGATCTGTGCTTTCCCACAGACGCTGCAGCTCATGCTGCCTGTCCTCGGCAGAGCCCCTTTTCGAAAAGGCAAATATTCGGCTCCTTCTCCCACAAGGAATATGCCAGCCCTGAAAGCTCTTGCTGCTTTTCACTTTCCCCGTGCAGCCTATTCACAGGAACAACAGCCCTGCGCATCTGTGCTTTCCCACAGACGCTACAGCTCATGCTGCCTGTCCTCCGCAGTGCCTCTTTCCGAAAAGGGAAATATTCGGCTCCTTCTCCCACAAGGAAGCTGCCAGCCCTGAAAGCTCTTGCTGCTCTTCACCTTCCCCGTGCAGCCTATTCACAGGAACAACAGCCCTGCTGATCTGTGCTGTCCCACAGTTGCTACAGCTCATGCTGCCTGTCCTCAGCAGAGCCCGTTTCCGAAAAGGGAAACGCCGGACTCCTTCTCCCACAACGAAGCTGCCAGCCCTGAAAGCTCTTGCTGCTCTTCACCTTCCCGGTGCAGCCTATTCTCAGGCAAAACAGCCCTGTAGATCTGTGCTATCCCACAGTTGCTACAGCTCATGCTGCGTGTCCTCCGCAGAGCGCCTATCTAAAGATGTAAACATCCAGCTCCTTCTCCCACAAGGAAGATGCCAGCCCTGAATTCTCTTGCTGCTCTTCACCTTCCCCGTGCAGCCTATTCACAGGAACAACAGACCTGCGCATCTGTGCTGTCCCACAGTTGCTACAGCTCATGCTGCCTGTCATCGGCAGTGCCTCTTTCAGAAAGGGGAAACATCCGTCTCCTTCTCCCAAAACGAAGCTGCCAGCCCTGAAACCTCCTGCTGCTCTTCACCTTCCCTGTGCAGCCTATTCACAGGCACAACAGCCCTGCGCATCTGTGCTTTCCCTCAGACGTTACAGGTCCTGCTGCCTGTCCTCGGCAGTGCCTCTTTCCGAAATGGCAAATATTCGGCTCCTTCTCCCACAAGTAAGCTGCCAGCCCTGAAAGCTCTTGCTGCTCTTCACCTTTCCTGTGCAGCCTATTCACAAGCAGAACAGCCCTGTGGATCTGTGCTTTCCCACAGACGCTACAGCTCATGCTGCCTGTCCTCGGCAGTGCGTCTTTCAGAAAGGGTAAATGTCCAGCTTCTTCTCCCACAAGGAGGGTGCCAGCCCTGAAAGCTCTTGCTGCTCTTCACCTTCCCCGTGCAGCCTATTCACAGGCACAACAGCCCTGCGGAACTGTGCTTTCCCACAGACGCTGCAGCTCATGCTGCCTGTCCTCGGCAGAGCCCCTTTTCGAAAAGGCAAATATTCAGCTCCTTCTCCCACAAGGAATATGCCAGCCCTGAAAACACTTGCTGCTTTTCACTTTCCCCGTGCAGCCTATTCACAGGAACAACAGCCCTGCGGATCTGTGCTTTCCCACAGACGCTACAGCTCATGCTGCCTGTCCTCCGCAGTGCCTCTTTCCAAAAAGGGAAATATTCGGCTCCTTCTCCCTCAAGGAAGATGCCAGCCCTGAAATCTTTTGCTGCTCTTCACCTTCCCCGTGCAGCCTATTCACAGGCACAACAGCCCTGCGAATCTGTGCTTTCCCACAGACGCTGCAGTTCATGCTGCCTGTCCTCGGCAGTGCCTCTTTTCGAAAAGGCAAATATTCGGCTCCTTCTCCCACAAGGAAGATGCCAGTCCTGAAAGCTCTTGCTGCTTTTCGCTTTCCCCGTGCAGCCTATTCACAGGAACAACAGCCCTGCGCATCTGTGCTTTCCCACAGACGCTACACCTCATGCTGCCTGTCCTCCGCAGTGCCTCTTTCCGAAAAGGCAAACATTCGGCTCCTTCTCCCACAAGGAATATGCCAGCCCTGAAAGCTTTTGCTGCTCTTCACCTTCCCCGTGCAGCCTATTAACAGGCAAAACAGCCCTGCGGATCTGTCCTTTCCCACAGACGCTGCAGCTCATGCTGCCCGTCCTCGGCAGTGCCTCTTTCCGAAATGGCAAATATTCGGCTCCTTCTCCCACAAGGTAGCTGCCAGCCCTGAAAGCTCTTGCTGCTCTTCACCTTCCCCGTGCAGCCTATTCACAGGCACAACAGCCCTGCAGATCTGTGCTTTCCCACAGACGCTACAGCTCATGCTGCCTGTCCTCGGCAGAGCCCCTTTCCGAAAAGGGAAACGCCGGACTCCTTCTCCCACAACGAAGGTGCCAGCCCTGAAAGCTCTTGCTGCTCTTCACCTTCCCCGTGCAGCCTATTCACAGGCACAACAGCCCTGCGGATCTGTGCTTTCCCACAATCGCTCCAGGTCATGCTGCCTGTCCTCGGCAGAGCCTCTTTCAGAAAGGGTAAATGTCCAGCTCCTTCTCCCACAAGGAAGGTGCCAGCCCTGAAAGCTCTTGCAGCTCCTCACCTTCCCCGTGCAGTCTATTCACAGGCCCAACAGCCCTGCGCATCTGTGCTGTCCCACAGTTGCTACAGCTCATGCTGCCTGTCCTCGGCACTGCCTCTTTCCGAAAAGGCAGAGGCCTGGCTTTTTCTCCCACAAGGAAGCTGCCAGCCCTGAAAGCTCTTGCTGCTCTTCACCTTCCCTGTGCAGCCTATTCACAGGCACAACAGCCCTGAGGATCTCTGCTTTCCCACAGACGCTACACCTCATGCTGCGTGTCCTCGGCAGAGTCCCTTTCCAAAAAGGCAAACGCCCGGCTCCTTCTCCCACAAGGAAGCTGCCAGCCCTGAAAGCTCTTGCTGCTCTTCACCTTCCCCGTGCAACCTATTCACAGGAACAACAGCCCTGCGGATCTGTGCTTTCCCACAGACGCTACAGCTCATGCTGCCTGTCCTCCGCAGTGCCTCTTTCCGAAAAGGGAAATATTCGGCTCCTTCTCCCTCAAGGAAGATGCCAGCCCTGAAATCTTTTGCTGCTCTTCACCTTCCCTGTGCAGCCTATTCACAGGCACAACAGCCCTGAGGATCTCTGCTTTCCCACAGACGCTACACCTCATGCTGCGTGTCCTCGGCAGAGTCCCTTTCCAAAAAGGCAAACGCCCGGCTCCTTCTCCCACAAGGAAGATGCCAGTCCTGAAAGCTCTTGCTGCTTTTCGCTTTCCCCGTGCAGCCTATTCACAGGAACAACAGCCCTGCGCATCTGTGCTTTCCCACAGACGCTACAGCTCATGCTGCCTGTCCTCCGCAGTGCCTCTTTCCGAAATGGCAAATATTCGGCTCCTTCTCCCTCAAGGAAGATGCCAGCCGTGAAAGCTCTTGCTGCTCTTCACCTTCCCCGTGCAGCCTATTCACAGGCACAACAGACCTGCGCATCTGTCCTTTCCCACAGACGCTACACCTCATGCTGCCTGTCCTCGGCAGTGCCTCTTTCCGAAATGGCAAACCCCCGGCTCCTTCTCCCACAAGGAAGCTGCCAGCCCTGAAAGCTCTTGCTGCTCTTCACCTTCCCCGTGCAGCCTATTCACAGGCAAAACAGCCCTGCAGATCTGTGCTTTCCCACAGTTGCTACAGCTCTTGCTGGCTGTGCTCGGCAGTGCCTCTTTCCGAAATGTCAGATATTCGACTCCTTCTCCCACAAGGAATATGCCAGCCCTGAAACCTCTTGCTGCTTTTCACCTTCCCCGTGCAGCCTATTCACAGGCACAACAGCCCAGCGGATCTGTGCTTTCCCACAGACGCTACAGCTCATGCTGCCTGTCCTCGGCAGTGCCTCTTTCAGAAAAGGCAAACCCCCGGCTCCTTCTCCACTAAGGAAGCTGCCAGCCCTGAAAGCTCTTGCTGCTCTTCACCTTCCCCGTGCAGCCTATTCACAGGCACAACAGCCCTGCGGATCTGTGCTTTCCCGCAGACGCTGCAGCTCATGCTGCCTGTCCTCCGCAGTGCCTCTTTCCGAAAAGGGAAATATTCGGCTCCTTCTCCCACAAGGACGCTGCCAGCCCTGAAAGCTCTTGCTGCTCTTCACCTTCCCCGTGCAGCCTATTCACAGGCACAACAGCCCTGCAGATCTGTGCTTTCCCACAGACGCTACAGCTCATGCTGCCTGTCCTCGGCAGTGCCTCTTTCAGAAAAGGCAAACCCCCGGCTCCTTCTCCCACAAGGAAGCTGCCAGCCCTGAAAGCTCTTGCTGCTCTTCACCTTCCCCGTGCAGCCTATTCACAGGCACAACAGCCCTGCAGATCTGTGCTTTCCCACAGACGCTACAGCTCATGCTGGCTGTGCTCGGCAGTGCCTCTTTCCGAAATGTCAGATATTCGACTCCTTCTCCCACAAGGAAGCTGCCAGCCCTGAAAGCTCTTGCTGCTCTTCACCTTCCCCGTGCAGCCTATTCACAGGCACAACAGCCCTGCAGATCTGTGCTTTCCCACAGACGCTACAGCTCATGCTGCCTGTCCTCGGCAGTGCCTCTTTCAGAAAAGGCAAACCCCCGGCTCCTTCTCCACTAAGGAAGCTGCCAGCCCTGAAAGCTCTTGCTGCTTTTCACCTTCCCCGTGCAGCCTATTCACAGGAACAACAGCCCTGCTGATCTGTGCTGTCCCACAGTTGCTACAGCTCATGCTGCCTGTCCTCGGAAGAGCCTCTTTCCGAAAAGGGAAACGCCGCACTCCTTCTCCCACAAGGAAGCTGCCAGCCCTGAAAGCTCTTGCTGCTCTTCACCTTCCCCGTGCAGCCTATTCACAGGAACAACAGCCCTGCGGATCCGTGATTTCCCACAGAAGCTACAGCTCATGCTGCCTCTCCTCGGCAGAGCCCCTGTCCGAAAAGGTAAACATCCAGCTCCTTCTCCCACAACGAAGCTGCCAGCCCTGAAAGCTCTTGCTGCTCTTCACCTTCCCTGTGCAGCCTATTCACAGGCACAACAGCCCTACGCATCTGTGCTTTCCCTCAGACGTTACAGGTCCTGCTGCCTGTCCTCGGCAGTACCTCTTTCCGAAATGGCAAATATTCGGCTCCTTCTCCCACAAGTAAGCTGCCAGCCCTGAAAGCTCTTGCTGCTCTTCACCTTTCCTGTGCAGCCTATTCACAGGCAGAACAGCCCTGCGGATCTGTGCTTTCCCACAATCGTTACAGGTCATGCTGCCTGTCCTCGGCAGAGCCTCTTTCAGAAAGGGTAAATGTCCAGCTCCTTCTCCCACAAGGAAGCTGCCAGCCCTGAAAGCTCTTGCTGCTCTTCACCTTCCCCGTGCAGCCTATTCACAGGCACAACAGCCCTGCGGATCTGTGCTTTCCCGCAGACGCTGCAGCTCATGCTGCCTGTCCTCGGGAGAGCCCCTTTTCGAAAAGGCAAATATTCGGCTCCTTCTCCCACAAGGAAGATGCCAGCCCTGAAAGCTTTTGCTGCTCTTCACCTTCCCCGTGCAGCCTATTAAAAGGCAAAACAGCCCTGCGGATCTGTCCTTTCCCACAGACGCTGCAGCTCATGCTGCCCGTCCTCGGCAGTGCCTCTTTCCGAAATGGCAAATATTCGGCTCCTTCTCCCACAAGGAAGATGCCAGCCCTGAAAGCTCTTGCTGCTCTTCACCTTCCCCGTGCAGCCTATTCACAGGCACAACAGCCCTGCGGATCTGTGCTTTCCCACAGACGCTGCAGGTCATGCTGCCTCTCCTCTGCAGTGCCTCTTTCCGAAATGTCAGATATTCGACTCCTTCTCCCACAAGGAAGCTGCCAGCCCTGAAAGCTCTTGCTGCTCTTCACCTTCCCCGTGCAGCCTATTCACAGGCACAACAGCCCTGCGGATCTGTGCTTTCCCGCAGACGCTACACCTCATGCTGCCTGTCCTCCGCAGTGGCTCTTTCCGAAAAGGCAAACATTCGGCTCCTTCTCCCACAAGGAAGCTGCCAGCCCTGAAAGCTCTTGCTGCTCTTCACCTTCCCCGTGCAGCCTATTCACAGGCACAACAGCCCTGCGGATCTGTCCTTTCCCACAGACGCTGCAGGTCATGCTGCCTCTCCTCGGCAGTGCCTCTTTCAGAAAGTGGAAATGTCCGGCTCCTTCTCCCACGAGGAAGCTGCCAGCCCTGAAAGCTCTTGCTGCTCTTCACCTTCCCTGTGCAGCCTATTCACAGGCACAACAGCCCAGCGGATCTGTGCTTTCCCACAGACGCTACACCTCATGCTGCGTGTCCTCGGCAGAGTCCCTTTCCAAAAAGGCAAACGCCCGGCTCCTTCTCCCACAACGAAGCTGCCAGCCCTGAAAGCTCTTGCTGCTCTTCACCTTCCCTGTGCAGCCTATTCACAGGCACAACAGCCCTGCGCATCTGTGCTTTCCCTCAGACGTTACAGGTCCTGCTGCCTGTCCTCGGCAGTGCCTCTTTCCGAAATGGCAAATATTCGGCTCCTTCTCCCACAAGTAAGCTGCCAGCCCTGAAAGCTCTTGCTGCTCTTCACCTTTCCTGTGCAGCCTATTCACAGGCAGAACAGCCCTGTGGATCTGTGCTGTCCCACGGTTGCTACAGCTCATGCTGCCTGTCCTCGGCAGAGCCCCTTTCCGAAAAGGGAAACGCCGGACTCCTTCTCCCACAACGAAGGTGCCAGCCCTGAAACCTCTTGCTGCTCTTCACCTTCCCCGTGCAGCCTATTCACAGGCACAACAGCCCTGCGGATCTCTCCTTTCCCACAGACGCTGCAGCTCATGCTGCCCGTCCTCGGCAGTGCCTCTTTCCGAAATGGCAAATATTCGGCTCCTTCTCCCACAAGGTAGCTGCCAGCCGTGAAAGCTCTTGCTGCTCTTCACCTTCCCCGTGCAGCCTATTCACAGGCACAACAGCCCTGCGCATCTGTCCTTTCCCACAGACACTACAACTCATGCTGCCTGTCCTCGGCAGTGCCTCTTTCAGAAAAGGCAAACGCCCGGCTCCTTCTCCCACAAGGAAGCTGCCAGCCCTGAAAGCTCTTGCTGCTCTTCACCTTCCCTGTGCAGCCTATTCACAGGCAAAACAGCCCTGCAGATCTGTGCTTTCCCACAGTTGCTACAGCTCTTGCTGGCTGTGCTCGGCAGTGCCTCTTTCCGAAATGTCAGATATTCGACTCCTTCTCCCACAAGGAAGCTGCCAGCCCTGAAAGCTCTTGCTGCTCTTCACCTTCTCTGTGCAGCCTATTCACAGGCACAACAGCCCTGCGGATCTGTCCTTTCCCACAGACGCTGCAGTTCATGCTGCCTGTCCTCGGGAGAGCCCCTTTTCGAAAAGGCAAATATTCGGCTCCTTCTCCCACAAGGAAGCTGCCAGCCCTGAAAGCTCTTGCTGCTCTTCACCTTCCCCGTGCAGCCTATTCACAGGCACAACAGCCCTGCGCATCTGTGCTTTCCCACAGACGCTGCAGCTCATGATGATTTTCCTCGGCAGTGCTTCTTTCCGAAAAGGCAAATATTCGGCTCCTTCTCACACAAGGAAGCTGCCAGCCCTGAAAGCTCTTGCTGCTCTTCACCTTCCCTGTGCAGCGTATTCACACGAACAACAGCCCTGCGCATCTGAGCTTTCCCTCAGACGTTACAGGTCCTGCTGCCTGTCCTCGGCAGTGCCTCTTTCCGAAATGGCAAATATTCGGCTCCTTCTCCCACAACGAAGCTACCAGCCCTGAATTCTCTTGCTGCTCTTCACCTTCCCCGTGCAGCCTATTCACAGGAACAACAGCCCTGCGCATCTGTGCTTTCCCACAGACGCTGCAGCTCATGATGATTTTCCTCGGCAGTGCTTCTTTCCGAAAAGGCAAATATTCGGCTCCTTCTCCCACAAGGAAGCTGCCAGCCCTGAAAGCTCTTGCTGCTCTTCACCTTCCCGGTGCAGCCTATTCACAGGCACAACAGCCCTGCGGATCTGTCCTTTCCCATAGACGCTGCAGGTCATGCTGCCTCTCCTCGGCAGTGCCTCTTTCAGAAAGTGGAAATGTCCAGCTCCTTCTCCCACGAGGAAGCTGCCAGCCCTGAAAGCTCTTGCTGCTCTTCACCTTCCCTGTGCAGCCTATTCACAGGCACAACAGCCCTGCGGATCTGTGCTTTCCCACAGACGCTACAGCTCATGCTGCCTGTCCTCGGCAGTGCCTCTTTCAGAAAAGGCAAACCCCCGGCTCCTTCTCCCACAAGGAAGCTGCCAGCCCTGAAAGCTCTTGCTGCTCTTCACCTTCCCCGTGCAGCCTATTCACAGGCACAACAGCCCTGCAGATCTGTGCTTTCCCACAGACGCTACAGCTCATGCTGGCTGTGCTCGGCAGTGCCTCTTTCGAAATGTCAGATATTCGACTCCTTCTCCCACAAGGAAGCTGCCAGCCCTGAAACCTCTTGCTGCTTTTCACCTTCCCCGTGCAGCCTATGCACAGGCACAACAGCCCTGCTGATCTGTGCTGTCCCACAGTTGCTACAGCTCATGCTGCCTGTCCTCGGCAGAGCCCCTTTCCGAAACGGGAAACGCCGCACTCCTTCTCCCACAAGGAAGCTGCCAGCCCTGAAAGCTCTTGCTGCTCTTCACCTTCCCCGTGCAACCTATTCACAGGAACAACAGCCCTGCGGATCTGTGCTTTCCCACAGACGCTACAGCTCATGCTGCCTGTCCTCCGCAGTGCCTCTTTCCGAAAAGGGAAATATTCGGCTCCTTCTCCCTCAAGGAAGATGCCAGCCCTGAAATCTTTTGCTGCTCTTCACCTTCCCCGTGCAGCCTATTCACAGGCACAACAGCCCTGCGAATCTGTGCTTTCCCACAGACGCTGCAGTTCATGCTGCCTGTCCTCCGCAGTGCCTCTTTCCGAAAAGGGAAATATTCGGCTCCTTCTCCCACAAGGAAGCTGCCAGCCCTGAAAGCTCTTGCTGCTCTTCACCTTCCCCGTGCAGCCTATTCACAGGCACAACAGCCCTGCGCATCTGTGCTTTCCCACAGACGCTGCAGCTCATGATGATTTTCCTCGGCAGTGCTTCTTTCCGAAAAGGCAAATATTCGGCTCCTTCTCACACAAGGAAGCTGCCAGCCCTGAAAGCTCTTGCTGCTCTTCACCTTCCCTGTGCAGCGTATTCACACGAACAACATCCCTGCGCATCTGAGCTTTCCCTCAGACGTTACAGGTCCTGCTGCCTGTCCTCGGCAGTGCCTCTTTCCGAAATGGCAAATATTCGGCTCCTTCTCCCACAACGAAGCTACCAGCCCTGAATTCTCTTGCTGCTCTTCACCTTCCCCGTGCAGCCTATTCACAGGAACAACAGCCCTGCGCATCTGTGCTTTCCCACAGACGCTGCAGCTCATGATGATTTTCCTCGGCAGTGCTTCTTTCCGAAAAGGCAAATATTCGGCTCCTTCTCCCACAAGGAAGCTGCCAGCCCTGAAAGCTCTTGCTGCTCTTCACCTTCCCTGTGCAGCGTATTCACACGAACAACAGCCCTGCGGATCTGTGCTTTCCCACAGACGCTGCAGCTCCTGCTGCCTGTCCTTGGCAGTGCCTCTTTCCGAAATGGCAAATATTCGGCTCCTTCTCCCACAAGTAAGCTGCCAGCCCTGAAAGCTCTTGCTGCTCTTCACCTTTCCTGTGCAGCCTATTCACAGGCAGAACAGCCCTGTGGATCTGTGCTGTCCCACAGTTGCTACAGCTCATGCTGCCTGTCCTCGGCACTGCCTCTTTCCGAAAAGGCAGAGGCCTGGCTTTTTCTCCCACAAGGAAGCTGCCAGCCCTGAAAGCTCTTGCTGCTCTTCACCTTCCCTGAGCAGCCTATTCTCAGGCAAAACAGCCCTGTAGATCTGTGCTATCCCACAGTTGCTACAGCTCATGCTGCGTGTCCTCCGCAGAGCGCCTATCTAAAGATGTAAACATCCAGCTCCTTCTCCCACAAGGAAGATGCCAGCCCTGAATTCTCTTGCTGCTCTTCACCTTCCCCGTGCAGCCTATTCACAGGAACAACAGACCTGCGCATCTGTGCTGTCCCACAGTTGCTACAGCTCATGCTGCCTGTCATCGGCAGTGCCTCTTTCCGAAATGGCAAATATTCGGCTCCTTCTCCCACAAGTAAGCTGCCAGCCCTGAAAGCTCTTGCTGCTCTTCACCTTTCCTGTGCAGCCTATTCACAAGCAGAACAGCCCTGTGGATCTGTGCTTTCCCACAGACGCTACAGCTCATGCTGCCTGTCCTCGGCAGTGCGTCTTTCAGAAAGGGTAAATGTCCAGCTTCTTCTCCCACAAGGTAGCTGCCAGCCCTGAAAGCTCTTGCTGCTCTTCACCTTCCCCGTGCAGCCTATTCACAGGCACAACAGCCCTGCGGAACTGTGCTTTCCCACAGACGCTGCAGCTCATGCTGCCTGTCCTCGGCAGAGCCCCTTTTCGAAAAGGCAAATATTCAGCTCCTTCTCCCACAAGGAATATGCCAGCCCTGAAAACACTTGCTGCTTTTCACCTTCCCCGTGCAGCCTATTCACAGGCACAACAGCCCTGCGAATCTGTGCTTTCCCACAGACGCTGCAGTTCATGCTGCCTGTCCTCGGCAGTGCCTCTTTTCGAAAAGGCAAATATTCGGCTCCTTCTCCCACAAGGTAGCTGCCAGCCCTGAAAGCTCTTGCTGCTCTTCACCTTCCCCGTGCAGCCTATTCACAGGCACAACAGCCCTGCAGATCTGTGCTTTCCCACAGACGCTACAGCTCATGCTGCCTGTCCTCGGCAGAGCCCCTTTCCGAAAAGGGAAACGCCGGACTCCTTCTCCCACAACGAAGGTGCCAGCCCTGAAAGCTCTTGCTGCTCTTCACCTTCCCCGTGCAGCCTATTCACAGGCACAACAGCCCTGCGGATCTGTGCTTTCCCACAATCGCTCCAGGTCATGCTGCCTGTCCTCGGCAGAGCCTCTTTCAGAAAGGGTAAATGTCCAGCTCCTTCTCCCACAAGGAAGGTGCCAGCCCTGAAAGCTCTTGCTGCTCCTCACCTTCCCCGTGCAGTCTATTCACAGGCCCAACAGCCCTGCGCATCTGTGCTGTCCCACAGTTGCTACAGCTCATGCTGCCTGTCCTCGGCACTGCCTCTTTCCGAAAAGGCAGAGGCCTGGCTTTTTCTCCCACAAGGAAGCTGCCAGCCCTGAAAGCTCTTGCTGCTCTTCACCTTCCCTGTGCAGCCTATTCACAGGCACAACAGCCCTGAGGATCTCTGCTTTCCCACAGACGCTACACCTCATGCTGCGTGTCCTCGGCAGAGTCCCTTTCCAAAAAGGCAAACGCCCGGCTCCTTCTCCCACAAGGAAGCTGCCAGCCCTGAAAGCTCTTGCTGCTCTTCACCTTCCCCGTGCAACCTATTCACAGGAACAACAGCCCTGCGGATCTGTGCTTTCCCACAGACGCTACAGCTCATGCTGCCTGTCCTCCGCAGTGCCTCTTTCCGAAAAGGGAAATATTCGGCTCCTTCTCCCTCAAGGAAGATGCCAGCCCTGAAATCTTTTGCTGCTCTTCACCTTCCCTGTGCAGCCTATTCACAGGCACAACAGCCCTGAGGATCTCTGCTTTCCCACAGACGCTACACCTCATGCTGCGTGTCCTCGGCAGAGTCCCTTTCCAAAAAGGCAAACGCCCGGCTCCTTCTCCCACAAGGAAGATGCCAGTCCTGAAAGCTCTTGCTGCTTTTCGCTTTCCCCGTGCAGCCTATTCACAGGAACAACAGCCCTGCGCATCTGTGCTTTCCCACAGACGCTACAGCTCATGCTGCCTGTCCTCCGCAGTGCCTCTTTCCGAAATGGCAAATATTCGGCTCCTTCTCCCTCAAGGAAGATGCCAGCCGTGAAAGCTCTTGCTGCTCTTCACCTTCCCCGTGCAGCCTATTCACAGGCACAACAGACCTGCGCATCTGTCCTTTCCCACAGACACTACAACTCATGCTGCGTGTCCTCGGCAAAACTCCTTTCCGAAATGGCAAATATTCGGCTCCTTCTCCCACAACGAAGCTGCCAGCCCTGAAAGCTCTTGCTGCTTTTCACCTTCCCCGTGCAGCCTATTCACAGGAACAACAGCCCAGCGGATCTGTGCTTTCCCACAGACGCTACACCTCATGCTGCCTGTCCTCGGCAGTGCCTCTTTCCGAAATGGCAAACCCCCGGCTCCTTCTCCCACAAGGAAGCTGCCAGCCCTGAAAGCTCTTGCTGCTCTTCACCTTCCCCGTGCAGCCTATTCACAGGCAAAACAGCCCTGCAGATCTGTGCTTTCCCACAGTTGCTACAGCTCTTGCTGGCTGTGCTCGGCAGTGCCTCTTTCCGAAATGTCAGATATTCGACTCCTTCTCCCACAAGGAATATGCCAGCCCTGAAACCTCTTGCTGCTTTTCACCTTCCCCGTGCAGCCTATTCACAGGCACAACAGCCCTGCGGATCTGTGCTTTCCCGCAGACGCTGCAGCTCATGCTGCCTGTCCTCGGGAGAGCCCCTTTTCGAAAAGGCAAATATTCGGCTCCTTCTCCCACAAGGAAGCTGCCAGCCCTGAAAGCTCTTGCTGCTCTTCACCTTCCCGGTGCAGCCTATTCACAGGCACAACAGCCCAGCGGATCTGTGCTTTCCCACAGACGCTACAGCTCATGCTGCCTGTCCTCGGCAGTGCCTCTTTCAGAAAAGGCAAACCCCCGGCTCCTTCTCCACTAAGGAAGCTGCCAGCCCTGAAAGCTCTTGCTGCTCTTCACCTTCCCCGTGCAGCCTATTCACAGGCACAACAGCCCTGCGGATCTGTGCTTTCCCGCAGACGCTGCAGCTCATGCTGCATGTCCTCCGCAGTGCCTCTTTCCGAAAAGGGAAATATTCGGCTCCTTCTCCCACAAGGACGCTGCCAGCCCTGAAAGCTCTTGCTGCTCTTCACCTTCCCCGTGCAGCCTATTCACAGGCACAACAGCCCTGCAGATCTGTGCTTTCCCACAGACGCTACAGCTCATGCTGCCTGTCCTCGGCAGTGCCTCTTTCAGAAAAGGCAAACCCCCGGCTCCTTCTCCCACAAGGAAGCTGCCAGCCCTGAAAGCTCTTGCTGCTCTTCACCTTCCCCGTGCAGCCTATTCACAGGAACAACAGCCCTGCTGATCTGTGCTGTCCCACAGTTGCTACAGCTCATGCTGCCTGTCCTCGGAAGAGCCTCTTTCCGAAAAGGGAAACGCCGCACTCCTTCTCCCACAAGGAAGCTGCCAGCCCTGAAAGCTCTTGCTGCTCTTCACCTTCCCCGTGCAGCCTATTCACAGGAACAACAGCCCTGCGGATCCGTGATTTCCCACAGAAGCTACAGCTCATGCTGCCTCTCCTCGGCAGAGCCCCTGTCCGAAAAGGTAAACATCCAGCTCCTTCTCCCACAACGAAGCTGCCAGCCCTGAAAGCTCTTGCTGCTCTTCACCTTCCCTGTGCAGCCTATTCACAGGCACAACAGCCCTACGCATCTGTGCTTTCCCTCAGACGTTACAGGTCCTGCTGCCTGTCCTCGGCAGTACCTCTTTCCGAAATGGCAAATATTCGGCTCCTTCTCCCACAAGTAAGCTGCCAGCCCTGAAAGCTCTTGCTGCTCTTCACCTTTCCTGTGCAGCCTATTCACAGGCAGAACAGCCCTGCGGATCTGTGCTTTCCCACAATCGTTACAGGTCATGCTGCCTGTCCTCGGCAGAGCCTCTTTCAGAAAGGGTAAATGTCCAGCTCCTTCTCCCACAAGGAAGCTGCCAGCCCTGAAAGCTCTTGCTGCTCTTCACCTTCCCCGTGCAGCCTATTCACAGGCACAACAGCCCTGCGGATCTGTGCTTTCCCGCAGACGCTGCAGCTCATGCTGCCTGTCCTCGGGAGAGCCCCTTTTCGAAAAGGCAAATATTCGGCTCCTTCTCCCACAAGGAAGATGCCAGCCCTGAAAGCTTTTGCTGCTCTTCACCTTCCCCGTGCAGCCTATTAAAAGGCAAAACAGCCCTGTGGATCTGTCCTTTCCCACAGACGCTGCAGCTCATGCTGCCCGTCCTCGGCAGTGCCTCTTTCCGAAATGGCAAATATTCGGCTCCTTCTCCCACAAGGAAGATGCCAGCCCTGAAAGCTCTTGCTGCTCTTCACCTTCCCCGTGCAGCCTATTCACAGGCACAACAGCCCTGCGGATCTGTGCTTTCCCACAGACGCTGCAGGTCATGCTGCCTCTCCTCTGCAGTGCCTCTTTCCGAAATGTCAGATATTCGACTCCTTCTCCCACAAGGAAACTGCCAGCCCTGAAAGCTCTTGCTGCTCTTCACCTTCCCCGTGCAGCCTATTCACAGGCACAACAGCCCTGCGGATCTGTGCTTTCCCGCAGACGCTACACCTCATGCTGCCTGTCCTCCGCAGTGGCTCTTTCCGAAAAGGCAAACATTCGGCTCCTTCTCCCACAAGGAAGCTGCCAGCCCTGAAAGCTCTTGCTGCTCTTCACCTTCCCCGTGCAGCCTATTCACAGGCACAACAGCCCTGCGGATCTGTCCTTTCCCACAGACGCTGCAGGTCATGCTGCCTCTCCTCGGCAGTGCCTCTTTCAGAAAGTGGAAATGTCCGGCTCCTTCTCCCACGAGGAAGCTGCCAGCCCTGAAAGCTCTTGCTGCTCTTCACCTTCCCTGTGCAGCCTATTCACAGGCACAACAGCCCAGCGGATCTGTGCTTTCCCACAGACGCTACACCTCATGCTGCGTGTCCTCGGCAGAGTCCCTTTCCAAAAAGGCAAACGCCCGGCTCCTTCTCCCACAACGAAGCTGCCAGCCCTGAAAGCTCTTGCTGCTCTTCACCTTCCCTGTGCAGCCTATTCACAGGCACAACAGCCCTGCGCATCTGTGCTTTCCCTCAGACGTTACAGGTCCTGCTGCCTGTCCTCGGCAGTGCCTCTTTCCGAAATGGCAAATATTCGGCTCCTTCTCCCACAAGTAAGCTGCCAGCCCTGAAAGCTCTTGCTGCTCTTCACCTTTCCTGTGCAGCCTATTCACAGGCAGAACAGCCCTGTGGATCTGTGCTGTCCCACGGTTGCTACAGCTCATGCTGCCTGTCCTCGGCAGAGCCCCTTTCCGAAAAGGGAAACGCCGGACTCCTTCTCCCACAACGAAGGTGCCAGCCCTGAAACCTCTTGCTGCTCTTCACCTTCCCCGTGCAGCCTATTCACAGGCACAACAGCCCTGCGGATCTCTCCTTTCCCACAGACGCTGCAGCTCATGCTGCCCGTCCTCGGCAGTGCCTCTTTCCGAAATGGCAAATATTCGGCTCCTTCTCCCACAAGGTAGCTGCCAGCCGTGAAAGCTCTTGCTGCTCTTCACCTTCCCCGTGCAGCCTATTCACAGGCACAACAGCCCTGCGCATCTGTCCTTTCCCACAGACACTACAACTCATGCTGCCTGTCCTCGGCAGTGCCTCTTTCAGAAAAGGCAAACGCCCGGCTCCTTCTCCCACAAGGAAGCTGCCAGCCCTGAAAGCTCTTGCTGCTCTTCACCTTCCCTGTGCAGCCTATTC
The DNA here is from genome assembly GCA_037953605.1 of Necrosyrtes monachus. Classification (NCBI taxonomy): domain Eukaryota; kingdom Metazoa; phylum Chordata; class Aves; order Accipitriformes; family Accipitridae; genus Necrosyrtes; species Necrosyrtes monachus. The sequence goes on from JAZGTQ010000030.1 coordinate 27,442, forward strand.
ACAGGCAAAACAGCCCTGCAGATCTGTGCTTTCCCACAGTTGCTACAGCTCTTGCTGGCTGTGCTCGGCAGTGCCTCTTTCCGAAATGTCAGATATTCGACTCCTTCTCCCACAAGGAAGCTGCCAGCCCTGAAAGCTCTTGCTGCTCTTCACCTTCTCTGTGCAGCCTATTCACAGGCACAACAGCCCTGCGGATCTGTCCTTTCCCACAGACGCTGCAGTTCATGCTGCCTGTCCTCGGGAGAGCCCCTTTTCGAAAAGGCAAATATTCGGCTCCTTCTCCCACAAGGAAGATGCCAGCCCTGAAAGCTTTTGCTGCTCTTCACCTTCCCCGTGCAGCCTATTAAAAGGCAAAACAGCCCTGCGGATCTGTCCTTTCCCACAGACGCTGCAGCTCATGCTGCCTGTCCTCGGGAGAGCCCCTTTTCGAAAAGGCAAATATTCGGCTCCTTCTCCCACAAGGAAGCTGCCAGCCCTGAAAGCTCTTGCTGCTCTTCACCTTCCCCGTGCAGCCTATTCACAGGCAAAACAGCCCTGCAGATCTGTGCTTTCCCACAGTTGCTACAGCTCTTGCTGCCTGTCCTCGGCAGTGCCTCTTTCAGAAAAGGCAAACCCCCGGCTCCTTCTCCACTAAGGAAGCTGCCAGCCCTGAAAGCTCTTGCTGCTCTTCACCTTCCCCGTGCAGCCTATTCACAGGCACAACAGCCCTGCAGATCTGTGCTTTCCCACAGACGCTGCAGCTCATGATGCCTGTCCTCGGCAGTGCCTCTTTCAGAAAAGGCAGAGGCCTGGCTTTTTCTCTCACAAGGAAGCTGCCAGCCCTGAAAGCTCGTGCTGCTCTTCACCTTCCCCGTGCAGCCTATTCACAGGCACAACAGCCCTGCGGATCTGTGCTTTCCCACAGACGCTACAGCTCATGCTGCCTCTCCTCGGCAGAGTCCCTTTCCAAAAAGGCAAACGCCCGGCTCCTTCTCTACAAGGAAGCTGCCAGCCCTGAAAGCTCTTGCTGCTCTTCACCTTCCCCGTGCAGCCTATTCACAGGCACAACAGCCCTGCGAATCTGTGCTTTCCCACAGACGCTGCAGTTCATGCTGCCTGTCCTCGGCAGTGCCTCTTTTCGAAAAGGCAAATATTCGGCTCCTTCTCCCACAAGGAAGATGCCAGCCCTGAAAGCTCTTGCTGCTTTTCGCTTTCCCCGTGCAGCCTATTCACAGGAACAACAGCCCTGCGCATCTGTGCTTTCCCACAGACGCTGCAGTTCATGCTGCCTGTCCTCGGCAGTGCCTCTTTTCGAAAAGGCAAATATTCGGCTCCTTCTCCCACAAGGAAGCTGCCAGCCCTGAAAGCTCTTGCTGCTCTTCACCTTCCCCGTGCTGCCTATTCACAGGCACAACA